>JAQGAH010000939.1:0-21348 GCA_034696885.1 Lepidocyrtus paradoxus | reverse complement strand
CAAGCATCAAGCCTGTAGCTATTACTATTTTCAAGCATCGAGCATCAAGCATAAAAAATTGCCAATGCAACCCTCTGCTATCCATGCCTAAGTAGCATCCACCTACACAGTAATACCATTACAAAGAACAGCGTTGTATACCTACCGATGTTGCTCTCCATACGTATCCGTATAATACCTATATGCCATATAGAAAAGTGTCAATTTCGCATTACATTTTGTGTTGTGCTGTGATGTGATCTCGGACTCCAGCAGATATAGAGAAGTGGGCTGACTGGAGAGAAATTCTTTGCCGTTCTCTGCTACGCAACCTATCCAACATTAACTGGACTATCAACACCAACTGGATAGTGTGTAACCCTTGCTTGGAACTGGAAGAGGTATGTACTCCCCATGTCTTTTTGCAGCTCCATTCCGAGGATTCTTGCTTGCTCAGCAAGAAAAACACTGGAGAGTGGAGGAAATTGGGGATAATTTAGATTTAAAATAATTTAATTAGCTGGTGTGTGTCTTGAATTGCAGTTAAAGCGGCTAACTTAGCCCAAGGTGACCCTTGTCCGTGGAGTGGTTGATCGCTTTATTTCTTGTGGCAAGTGACAAGTAAGGAGGTCTTGGGTAAAAGTAAGACCGACAACCGTGACTCATTTCATATTTTGATTTGACAGTTGCGAAGAGTTTTAAGTTACGTTTGGCCATAATTAAACTAAACTCCATTGAATTTTGCTGTGCAGGGCTTCATCATCCTAGTCGGATTTCAGAATCAAATTCGTTATATGAGCTTGTGGTGTGATACTGAAAAGGTAAAGAAACTGTTCAAAAAGTAACTAGATGGATTGTGCGCAATTGAACAAGCTAAAGCTATGATTGAGACTAGTAATAATAGTTAATACTAACAGCTAATTATATTTCCGAACCTCTCATTCCCATCATAGCTCTTAAACAGGATGGGCGACATTGCACAATTAGTCAGTGATTCCAGTGCTGCACAATTTGCTGTGTGTCCTGGTTGCTCCACATACGTAGGATTCCCAACAAATTGGTCATTATGATAGCTGCTGGTGGATAAGTTAAAAATCAAGGAGCTCGTCATGTGAGAAGACTACTCTGACGTGGACTCTGGGGTCAGAAAGTGTTAAGCGATCTGTGCATTCAGCATTTAAATTATAGTTCCTATTCTGTTAAAAAAAACTGGGGACAAACGATCCTATCTTTAAGATAGCAACCGTCACCCTTCATTCATCATTCGGCAATCGCAACCGCTCTTCTTACTACGTGGAGAAACCCTTGCAGTGACCATAGGTTGATGTCGTTGATGATATTGACGCTTTTGTAGAAAATGTAGTGGTTAAAATCTTAGTGATTCTCGAACACTATGCCCGCCCGCCCGCCTTATCTCAGTTGCAGGAAGAAGTGATCATCAGGATCAGGAGTACAACGCGCATCAGGCATAATACAAGGATCTCTTGCGCCAGCCAGGCACAATTTGGAGGCATCGCATCGCGCATCAGGCATACAACATAAGTTGGAAGTCATCGGGCATCGGAAATAATTTGGAGATGAATCTTGCAGGCATACATAAGTTGATTGTTAAGAGCAATGCAATTACCGTATTATAGTTTCATGTACCTTCACAAAGTAGTAACCCCTACATCTAGGTTAGGTTAGATGTAATTGTTGGTAGTTAAGCTCGGTATTAGTTAAAATATATAGCTAGTGAGCAATCTGAATCTATTTGAACGTCTCTCTGATATACATTGTTATAATTTATAGTTTATCATTCTGTTGAACACTTGTTTCATTTCGTTTCGAACGTTAAATGCGTGAAAGTGCAATCATGTAACAAAGCTATTCCTTTTCTTATAACTCCCCGACAATTGTACATAAAATATATTGTTTCAAAATGAGGTTAGTGAACTAGGCTAAAATATCATCAATTCATCCGCATTTGATCTCTGCATTACAAGATTGGATTTTAAAAAATATGTAAAGAGACGATGAATGGTGTGTTTCAATTAACTAACTAAATACTTGTACTGTTTCGTTCGAACGAGTTGGTTTGCTTTAAAGGCTATTGGGGGAACAAGACATGATTTGACAGTTTTTCATACAATTGTATCTCCATTTCTTTAATGTTAACCAAAATACTGCACGATACTCAATCGTTTGCCAATATTGTCATAAATAGTTAGCTAGTACGATAATCACTGGGAGTCAACACACTCAATGTCAATTAGTTTAGCCTTTCCGTTAATCAGTTGAAAAGATAACTATTTTTTTCCAAGAAAAAAGGTGCATGTATTTAGAAGTAGTGTCTGGGAATTATTAGAAAAATTCAATTTCAGATCGGTTCCTTTGTTATTTTTTCAAATGTATTTGATTTGATCTCTCTGTTGGGGAATATAGGTTATAATTAAGGAAACCTGGTTGTAGGGTAATTTTATTTGAAAGAAGGGACTCCCTTGAAGGTCCCACAGGTCCCTGTAGAAAATTTAGGAAAAAAAGCAATAAAAATATTGACGAAAAGACTAATTACTATACAGAAGACATGCACGTTTATGTTCACTTTTATAACTTCTCTAGTCCTTAAAAATCTGATTGTTAAATTGTTTAATTGAAGAAAGAAGATAATAATTTCAACTCTCATCCACTTTTTATACATTTCATACTGTAAGCGGTACAGTAAATGATAAGCAATAAGCGGTAGTCAGTCAGGTGAAGTTTTGGTTGAAACAAACGGGATTATGAGTTCGGTTAAGGTGTATTTTGATATCGGTCTTATTTTGTGCTGATAAGTTGCCATATATGAAGCAAATGTAAATTCTAGAATTTTTTTATTCACAAAATACAAAATTTAATGTGTAAAAATGGTATAACATTTTCAATGCAATATTGTATCTGGTATATATAAGTAATTAGAATTGACTAATTTGCGAAACTGACAGGTAGTTTGGACCTGTGTAAGTAATATTTAAAATTTGGGCAGAAAGAGTCGTTCAATAATATACAGATACATATATGTGAAATCAGCCAGTTTCATTTTCCTGGAAGGCTCCGTGGGAAAGGAATCGAATCGGGAAAAGAGACTTAATCAATAATCTTTAGTTACGTTTTCACTGAATTTTTGAAGGTATGAACAAACATGCAAGAAATTTAATTATATATTAATTACCACGGGTAACCAAGCTTAACAATGTTAATATTTGTATGCCTTTTTGTTTGTTTGTTTGGAACAGCTGAAGTTCAGCTGCTGAACCATTTTAAATTATCATCGTGAAACTAAAACTCACAGCTGAATATCAACGAACGTCTTTGCTTAGCGCTTATTTCGGATAATCTAAACGTTTGGTATTTGATTTCTACTGATGCTCATCAATTGGTAAGTTTCTTTATTTCGTTGTTTAAAGTATTTACTCATGTGGCGATTGTATGTATGGCCAGCTGAAATATTTGTGAAGATTAAAGTTAAAGTACGAATTCGGTGCATTGTTGTGATATTAAAGTGACACAGCCAGGTTGACTAATATTTCTAACTACTTTTCTTAGGTCCACTTTCAAAAATGGGCCAGTGTTTCGGACGTCCAAGAAGCTATTCTGAGAACCCGGAGGCTCCTCACAGTAAGTGGGGTAAATCAAACAAATTGTAGAGATCAGAATTGTTTTGAATTAGTCTCAAATAGACGCTATGGATTGATTGGTAAAATTAATTGTAATTTCTAATGCTCATCCTCGCAGTGAAAACCCAGCCTCTGAAGAAGGAATTCGCAAAATGGAAGTCACCCGTCCCGATAACTATGGGTCAGTTGGTCGGGAAACGGGATGAGTTCTGGGAGACTGCTCCAACTTACGAGGGGAAAAAGGAGATTTGGGATGCTCTTCGAGCTGCTGCGAATGCTGCGGAATCAAATGATTTCATTCTTGCTCAGGCAATTCTGGATGGGGCCGGAATCTTCATTCCAAATGGTCAGTATTTTTTATAACGATCCGTTGATCTGTATGAATCGAGAGTTAAGTTGTCTGTCTAATGGTTTTACAATTTTGCATAACAGGCAGTTTGCAGGATGCTTATGATGAGCTGGGCAACAGCTATAAAGTGCCAATTTACTGTCTTTCTCGTCCAGTTAATCTGCTTGTGGAAGATTTTGATGGTGACTTTATGAAGGAGCCGATTCGTAAGAAAAGTAGTTGAACGTTAAAACTTTTTATTTGATTTATTTTATGTTCCTTAAATTCAACTTAAATAAAAATGGCATTTCTATGTACTTATTTAAAACCTTATGTTTTTATTTTTCCGTTTATAAAGAATTTGTGTCTGACGATCCACTTGATGAAGAAATCTTTTTCATAAAACTTCGATTGTCTACAACCGAACACGAAGAGACAGAGCTTAGTCTGCGTGGGGGCGACAGTATTGTGGTGGCAAAAATGAAATTGGCTCATCAGATCTCAAATCCAGCCCGCCAGCGTTGGTTCTATGGTGGACAACTGTTGGAGGACCGGCTTCGAATTCGAGATTTGAACATTCCGCAAGGACATATCGTCCAAGTTGTCTTTAGTGATTTATCAACTCCCCATTCCAAAGAGTAGTGCAAGGAAATGATTTACAATTGTCATAAATTCGAACTAATCCAGACATTCGACCATCACAGTGTGCACATGTGGCCCTAAAATTTCTTGTTTTCTATATAAATATTATATATACAAATTGTAAAAGTAAATATTATTACTAATATAATCTCAATACCGTATTGTATAAGAGTAATGCCATCATGCATTTGAACATTATAATTGTAGATACTTTGTTATAAAGCGATAAATATGTGAAACAAAATACAGAGAACTGAGCGAGACACCAAGAATCTCTAAATCATGACTGCTTCGTAACTATTTATTATAAACTAGCAGAATATAATGATTACTCTTTATGTACATGGTTTTCATATATACGAAATACGATATGATACTCTGTATAAATCCAACTGTGTGATGCCGGGAGAAAAAAATAAACCCTGAGATTTACAACGATATATTCAGACTATTCTTAAGTCAGGTTTATTTAAAATAAGAGTAAAAACAATCATTTTCACCGTAATTATTAGGGTGTCGCATAAAATTTACAAGTCTATCGCACATTACAGTGCGTCCAGTTAACTAATTAATATATATGTATAAACAAGCAAAACATTAAATAATAGAATAACAACCTGCATCTTTTACCAAATGCCTTGAAGTTAACAGTTAAAAGGAAAATTTAAGGGAAATTCGTGAAGTGAGCATGAGAAACGATAGTCGTGTTTCGAACTAGTTGGATCTCTCAGTGCCGAGCACTCATACTCGAAAATCAAAAAGATGGAAAGGATATTGGAAATGACACAAAATTGGAAATTAAGACAAACCAACACTCGTCATATTACTTATGACATTCTTACTGGTGGTAAACAAACCGTTTACGCTTGAACGTATTAGAAACCGAATGTTGTATGCTCATCTCACGAATTTTCCTTAAATTCCCCTTTTAACAAACTCGTCTTGAGTAAGAACCGATTAAGTTTTAAAAAATATTATGAACACTATATTATTATAACACTATATCTTTTAAACTTTTAGCGTACTAGAAACCATTTACTACAGGAAATATACAACGTAGAAATAGTGAAATGGTACATTTTCTTGTAAAGATAGCTCACCCATTTAAAACAGGGGAGCTATCTATTCAAGGACCATACTTGGAAATACCGAATACTAGGACTAACCTCTCCAAAAATGCTGACCTCCGGCAAATTTTTTCAGACTTTTTAGGAGGCGGCGGGGCGGGGAGTTTAAAACCCATTAATAGGATAGGATTAGACCCTCCTAGAGAAAGTCTTTATTTCCAAGTATTTATGTGAAGGACTGAAATGTTTTAAGAATTTTCATCTCCGTCACTCTCTGACAGATCTTCGTACTTCTCCGATTTTGACTTTTCTGTAATATTGGGCGCTACAACAGAGCTACCATTTTCAGCCTTACTCTCTAGATCAATGGAACTTTTCTGCGAATCCTCCTGAGAAGTCTGTGTGTCCATTGGACTTGGTGGTTCACTTTGGGATGTTGAGTCCACGTCGACTACTACCTCAGCATGGCGTCTAGATGACTTCGTATTTTTACGAGTGAATGCGTCTTCAGAAGCATTTAAGTCTCGCAACAGTTGAATGGTACTACTTAGCATTGACACTGAGCGCTTTCTAATATCTAACTGGTCATCTAAAGTCTCCTTTCGTTTCTACAAACAAGGATACGATGATGTTTAAAATTATTTGATACTTATATATTAAATATTTTAACCACAAAAAAATAAGCGTTTAGTGATGTCCAGCAACATGACATTGTTCACTTACTCGTAAACTTTCCATTTCGTTTTCCAACTTTGCTCGCTTAGCCTCTGTCATTTTACGGTCAGGCTTACTTCCAATCAGTTTTGCCAAGGCATCATACTCCATGCTGTACTTCCTATGCTTTGTCGCCTCCGATAACAGGGCCTTGGACTCTTCAATTTGACGCTTGGTTTCTTCAATTTCGGCCTTAACCTTTTCTCCCAACTCGTCGTAAAGTTCTGTACCCCCTTCATTCATTCGCAAGGACTCAACGGTTCGCGCAGCTACATATTCCATTTGCTTAACTTGGCCGGTAAACCGTCGCATGGCAGCCTCACTGAAAATGCACAGCAATTAAAATTAACCAGAAATCCCAGCAACATATAAATATAAATAGATAAATGCCAAAGTAAGTTCCTTTATATTTCAAATTCTTACTCAGTCTCTTCACTGTCATCACTATCCACAAGTGTTAAGAAGGATCTCACTAAAGTATTCAGCTTTCTTTCGTCCCCCATTCCGTCACCATCGATGAGAAGGCGGCGTTTGATGACCTCCTCTGTGGGCATAAAAAAAGTACAAAATTGACAATCTAGACATCAGCCCTTTTAAATGCACTTATTAACAATTTAAGCAAAAGTACTGCACTCTCGAGTTTGCCAGTAGCTTTACCTGTTAGAGCATTGTCTAAACTACCGGACGCCATCATTTGTCAATTCAAAAAATATATAACCAGGAGCTGACGTGCCTTCACAAAAATCGGCCTAAATAATATGGATACCGATAGTAATGAAAGAATACACAGATAAAAGGAGTGAACAACTTTATAATTAAACTATACTATAATTAACTAGAGAAGTAAATCGATTATAAATACTAACGATGTCATAGGTTAATAAAAGTAAAATTACAGCACAGTTAGTTAGCCACTGCTGGTCTAATCTCTATTTCCCCTACACTTTTTCCCGAAAGTAATTTCAGCATTTTACCGCCTTTTCCAACAATACTCAATGAGCTCATTGTGGGGTACAGCTGCAGTAGTTCTCTCTCACTATAAGAGCATCACAAAATGAACAACACATCAGAAACCGTTCTCTTTGTTCATTCAGCAAATGGCATACAGCATGCATTGCAGACTGGGAACATTCGCATTTTGGGCAATAGTACTCAGTTTACTAAACTGATATTACTAAAATGATATTACTGAAAAATACGAAAAAGTAAAAATTGTTTAAGGGGATTGAATTACGTCGAACTGTCCAAGTGCATTACAATTATATGAGTTAAGTGAATTAATATCAATGAAGTTCATTTCATGTTTTAACGCTGTCGGAACAATGTCAACTTATAACAATGGTGTCCAGAAATAGGATTTTGAAAATATATGATACTGATTTGTAACTAGTCTGAAAATCTGGGGGCAATAAAAAGTAGCCTGAGATTAATAACACTTTAGGTTTTCACATTTGACGAAAAATCTCTGGTGAAAATCTAAAAGTGATTGTTATGCCCTAGTATGTACTTCTGTCTTCTATGTCAATTATATGTAAAATCAAAATTAATAATAAAAAATCTTCATGAATGCATTTTAATTAAATCTAATCTAATGGTGTGAGAACCATATAGGAGATTAATTTTTGATGGAGTGTCGATGAAATGAATTGAACCGAGAAAATGAAACAAAACTAATGAAAAAAGGCAGGTGAAATGTCTTTCTTATTGTTTTATTTGTCAAAAGAAATGATTATCATTGCGCAAACAAATCCATTATTGTAGCACATTCTATCTCAATTTTTGTTAAAAAATGATGACGAACGTAACGTGTGCGTCGTAATTTATGTAATACATTAATATCTTACAAAGTCTGTAATGATTTTACAAATTCATTCATTTATACAAACTGTAGAGGTTAAAAGCACTTGCGTTGTATATGTAGAAAGTTGTGGTTATGTTTATATCACAATACCATAATCCGTTTATTCATTAAAAGGACACCTTCAGAAATCTGGAAACAGAGAGATCATGCATCAATACAAAATAAGATAAGCATAATATGTCAAGAACAACTAGTTGATGTCTTTTATAATATAAGAATACTCTACTACCTTGTAAGGGCACCTTCCATAAAAGTCCACACATTGTAAGGATGGCATTCTCATTAACACGTGACAAGAAGCATCAGTAAGCTCAAGTAGTTCGTCATCATTGTGGAGCTTTCTAGGTTTCAGTCTGAGTATTTTCAGTTCTACATTAAAAAATTGATAATTAATTATATTTATAACATTCCAACAAGGTTGAATGTACGGATTTACAAACATGTACAAGTAATATTTAAACAAACTTTTAAGGCAAGATATTGGCTTCCACGTTGCATGTAATTGTAACATGTAATTCATGGCTGTCGCCAAGTCATGATTAATTTCTTCGAATTTCAGTCCTGTCACTCCAGTAATTATTTCATCCAAGTCAAAGTCAAGCACCTCATCCAAAATAAGCTCTTCTATATTCGGCATGGAGTCATAGGCGATTTTCAAAAATTCGATATTTGCATCTACCTCCAATAACTTTATGTTTGGAAATATACGAGCGGCATGTTGGAAACTATCTGCATCCAAACATCTGTATGTGCCAGCTAATATCAGTTCTTGCACCGTGGTCACAGGTTGGATTCCAAATCTTAAAAAATCCTCAACGCGAATTATCCCGTCAGAAATGGAAAGACGTTTCAACGCTGGGAATTGCTTCGCATACGATATGTTAGGAAATGACATACTATACTGTCCTGTGATCATCAAGGATTCTAATCTTTTCATGCACGGAAAGTCCACCAAAACTTCACACCTTGATGAGAAAAATGCAACAATCTCAAGGGTTTGTAACGTGGTGCTTTGGCTTTGTAGAAACATTTTGAGACTTTCTTGATCATGCTTCGAGTCAAGGAAACTGATGAACAATGCCCTTAGCTTCAATCCCATTTTGCTCAGAAAAATCAAGTCATCCTTTCCAATTTTGCATCTAATCTCGAGGGTTGAAATTTTCAAGCATTTTGCAATCGATTCTAACAAACGGATCAAGGTCGTATTGTTAGGTGTTCGCTGAACATAATATCCACCATAGTCCACTAGGACTAGCTTATCCAATACTGGTGTGTTGGTCAAGATACTAGTAATGAAACTAATGAAGCCGAAAGGGCGCTCCTTATCAGTATTGGTGGCAAAAAGTGTGAGAGTTTTCAACGATGGGAAGTCCAGCTTTTCTGGAATATTGTCCCTAAATAGACTATTGAAACTGTACCCAGTTTGTTCGCTTATCATGAGTTCAGTTATCACGGGGCTAATACTACTCAAAAGGTCCAGTAACAGGGCTGTATCATCCCTTCTCGTATTCTCCACTGATGTGCCCACAACTAGTTTCACGCATGGAAAATTAGAACTAGAGCGCAAGAGCCGGATAAACTTGGCCATGCGTAAGTGTTCATCCTTTTTCCAGGAAAATTTATCAAAGTTAACATAGCTGCATTTTTGTTTCAGGTACGGAATAGATGACATGTTCCAGAGAGAATTCACCAGTCTGCATGATTTGAGATCTCTCAAGGAGAGGAAGCTCAACAGGTTCCGAACCACCTGCAATTATAAAAGTCAATCAGGAGTTCATTACAAATTCGTCATAAATTGCAAGGGGTCATCGGAAGAACGCTGCCGAAGGTCCACTAATTATTTGCTCTGAACAGATTTACTAGTGAAGAATAAAAAAAAAGTCTTGGTTATCTGTCTTCTACTTTTACGTTACTAAAATTTTCAAAAAATGTCACGAGGCAGCGTTCGTCCGATATATTAATTGCATACAATGATGTAGTGTAATGATTGTAATGATTGTAATGATATCAATCTTACTGGATCACACAATTGAAACTGAGACTTACAACTTCATTCTTGAGTGGATTCTTGTTTCCTTGTTTCACTTCTTCCTCTTCTAACTTGATTTGATCCGACGTTTCATTGTTAGGCACACCATTTTGTTGCTTTATTTCCGCCATTAGGACGATGGGTTAGAAACGATGGGCAGTTATTCCTGGAAAGTTTAAAAACAATATGTATAGTTGATATGACCGCGTTCACCCAAAATATCGTCACCCCCAACAAAGAATTTAACTTATTCTTCCTCGTCAGTAATAAATAATGAGATTTGATACGTATTTATGTTGATTACCGTGACCGTATGAATTAATCCAATTTTTAAAAAATTCAAACTTTTTGTATCTTCTCAATCAATCTGAGTCAATTGATTGATTTTTCGTAAAAAAAAACAAGCAAATTGTCTAACTATACGAAAAAATATAAGAGTACTACGAATATGTTTGTGGCTTGACTTCACTTACTGCCGGAATCTATATTGCATATGCTCGTTTGGATGAACAATGAAAGAAAACCGTGACTACCTATGGAGAGGAAAAGACAAAACTCTGACAAAAAATGTTCAAATAGTCTACTCCTGGGTAGATGTCGGTAAACGGTGACAGAAAAGTGCATATATGTACATTAGTTTTTAAGCTAATACATGATGATTCTTTTACACAAACATTGATATGGACATTTACTATCTTTGTGAGTAATGGATGCGGATTTTAAGAGAGAAAACATTTTAATAATTGTAAAATCTGAGGTCATAAAACAATAAAATAGTGACTTTACTTTTCTTAAATATATGTATTCATTTGGAAGCTGATAACTGATCATCATGTATAGCTTAAAAAAGTAAAAGTCACTCTTCTATCTTTGATCTTGGCTCACATCAACCCCGGAGTAGACGTTTCATTTTTTTAAGCTGATAAAGTTTATGACCCAAAGAAAGAAAAACATTTGTGTTGCTCCTTCAAGGTCTTGGTCCATAATAAATTAGCATTTTTACGGTACCTGAAACTAGTACTGGTCCGAAAAGATATAATAATAGTTAATATATACATATGTCATTTCCAAGAATCCCTCGTTTCGATATCCTCGTTTCCTTATCTGTTGAGTAGGAATACAATAGTATACATACATACATATATACTCGAGAGAAAGTAAAGGAAACAAGTTTTGAAGAATGGATTTGTATGCAAAATTTATGAATTGATGAAGATCATATATGTAGGCGCGGAGAAGATTGGAGAGAAGCGTCGTTGGGGATTTTTTTTTCGTTTCAAGGAGAATATGGATAGATAATATTTTTTAGTTCAACTTGGTCCAACAAAGTCTGCCCCCATTGTTACATTTGCAGAGATGCAATCTTAACTTTAAAATTTTGGACTAAATCGAGTTGAATTGTTGACTTTTAGCAAACTGACATGTTCATGGTATATATTTATGTATATGGTGGTGGTACCACCATTTGGCTTAATGGTGGTCTATTAAAATCTAATCTATCTTTCATCCACAGCCACACTTTTTAAAAACTTTCAAGCCCATCATACTCTGTTTCTGGAAATTGAAACTGAAAATAACTAAAATAAGCCTATTTCGGATAAACGCAATTATTATACTTATAAATATTCATCTGCATATTACATGGAGCTACGACGGGACTGAGACATAGGATGCCAATGTTTAATTAAAGATTGATTGATGTCCCTGATTAAAACAGAAACTAGACTTGTCAAAATCCGGATATTACATTATGATAAATATCTACTACGTGTGGTTGATCGCATGTGGGTTAGCATGTGCCTGTTGAGCGAATAAAATCCAGACATTTCATGGAATCCGATAAATGCTACAGTAATAACGATACGATACGATACCATACTATGACTGATGGATGATGGAGCCAATCATAATATTTATACACAAGTAGTTATGATTAAGTTCAGTAGTAAAAGAACGTTTATAAATTATCGCAATTTTTCCGAAGATAAGGCTAAAAATAGAAATGCGATACAATTCATGAGAAAAAATGTGTAAACCTTATTTCCAGTGCAAACTGAATAAGGAATGTAGAAACCTAGCACATATCACCATTTTAAATTTTACTGTTACATTTTACATCACCATTCATTAACTTTGGATAAAACCATTAATCCTGAGCTGCGTAGCCTGTCTTATCATCATATATTTTTTTGCAAGTTACCACCGACCGGCCGCACTGACTTGCGTCACCATATTACAAACAAGACGAGGGTCATCTAAGGCCAATCCAGTGGTTTCAGGTTATTTAATTAAGAGTGTTCTTAAACATTACTTTAACTACGTTAAATCAAATGGACATCTACATTATATAACTACGTCATTTCATCCGCTCAATTACACTGGATGAGTACAACCTAGGAAGACATTGTTTTGTCCAGAGACTCCAGCTCCAATACCAGACATGACTTCCAAGTAAACGTTTTTCATATTGCCCCAAAACTCTGAAAAATTGGACTCTGATCCGATCTAATCGGCAATACCATTCCAATAACAGTCCTCGCGAGCTGTCCAATATCAAACCCCATTTATCTTTACGCCAAATCAAAGTTTGTTTGCATTTCCTCAATTACTGACTAACTAAAAATTAAATGATCATTAGCTATATGTTAGTTTGCACATATGTAATGTATTGACACATGTAATGTGATGATTGAATTAGCATCATCGTCTTAATCTCAACATGCTTATCAATCTACCAGATTGAAAGACGTTCTAGGCCGAGGTCTTACAATCTTCGTAAGCAAATAAGCAATGAAGATGCTCAATATGTTGATAAGAAAAGAGTTATGATAAGCATACATCATTTCATTATCAACTTCCTTCCTTTTTCCTGTTTGCCTGCTCTCTCTCTCCTTGATATCAATGAATGAGATGAGCCATCAAGCTGTAGAAGGAATCTCCTTTCATTTGCTTTGGAATGAAGGAAAAAAACTACATGGCCCTTTTAACAAAGCTATCCCACTGCAGTTGTGGTCAACCTTTAGCAAACCTCACCAGAACCAGCTTCTGTATCAAAGCCATTCTGATCAGCTGACCATGTGGAAGTGTGCATTGAGTGATTCTCTATTTCTCCCAAGAAAGCCCTCAGCTATAACTGGAACTGCTTGGTTTTTTGCGAGTCGAAACATTTGTTTTTCGGGGCAATTCCCTTGAAATTGCTCAGTCATGTGTGGTGGCTCTTATTGAATCATATACCTTGACTATCATGCATCAGCGTCAGCGCCACATTCCAGAGATATTGGCTTGTCCCAAATAGTGAGCTAAAAAGTAACTTGATATCCCAGTGATAATGGAGTAGATGGAGGATAAATACATGGGGCTCACGTAAACTTATATAATGATAGTCCTAGAGCTGTCCCATTTGTATCTGAAATCATCAGCGTTATAATTTAATCATCCGATCATCACATAACTATTTTCAATGTTGTGGCCCTGTGGATAAAAGCGACAACATTCAAGTCAATAATGTTATCAAGAAGGGTTATTAGGACCCACTGTTTGGACAAGTAAACAAAACAGTTTGCGTGGCATTTTCAATGTGCTGTGATTTTAATGGTGTTTGGCAGACATGTGAACCACATGTTGGGATTGTGATTGGATTGATAAGGGGAAAAAGTGAAAAATACGGAATCGCTGATTTGTTATTGTAACTTCTGTGAATTGTGGCTTGGAGCTCGCTCTGTTATCTCATTTATTTGGGATTTATGTGATAAACAATTATAGCCATCTGAACACAGTTAAGAATTTGTTGATGATAGAGAGAGAACCATTCCATGTAAAAGTATCATTGTTAAACTTTGGTCTTTCTCGGAGAGTTGAGCCGAAGACGAGATGGATAATTGCGGTTAATTGTCAACTGTGAACTTGTGGAGTCTTTTATTACCATTGCTGTTGTGCTAGTAATGGAGAATCTATAGTTGGTTAACATTGTCCAATTAAGTTTTAAATTTGATATTAAACGGAATCGCATTTTTACATATGAATGACCTTGTACTTTATCTTATTATTTTTAACCTTTGAGGCCATTTTTTAAAACTAGACAGTATTTAATTTTTAATAAATCCCATTTGGCAATTAGTGAGCTTGTAGCTGGACTAGCTATTTTCTGGCGGCTACTTTATCTTTTATCGATTGTATTAAAAAAGTGTACCTTGATACTGCGGGGAATTGCTACGCGAAACTGGAGAAAAGTTGGAATCAACGACCTTCAAATTATTTACTGCATGAGGATCTGCAACCTTGCTTTGGATGGCGTTAAGGATTCTCCCATCGATTAGAAATTGCCAATTGCAGGTAGGGAATTGCAAGTTTTTTAGTTTAATTATATAGTCCTACATGAGGATGAGAGTATGAAATATGAGTGATGGTAGGGTAAAGCGCATAGTTATATTGTCGTTTAATAGTTTATTTAGTGCATTGTGGTTCTAGATTAATTATATGCTAGTGTAGTTTGTCAAATTATAACATTAAAAGACTTTAGTTATGCCTCAAATGAAGATGTCATTTTGAATAGGTTTCTTGAATAGCAGTAGTAAAACTAGACAATACAGTGACAAATTAACACTTGTATCCTTTACTCTTTGATTTATTATAAATGTTTATTAAAGCTAGGTTTTTATGGGTCATGATAAATATAACTTTTTATGTAGCGAAGGATGTGTGGTATGCATTACTCCACATATTTTGCCTGTTACATAATCCATACGAGTGCACATTGCGTTATTTTGTGTTGTCATTGATAAGAATAAGAAGTTTTATTACATTCCCCATACATTTAATGACTCACTCCCAAGTCTTTGTAAATATTTCAGCTCTGTAAACTTACGATAACTTCCTTAGTCAGAAAAATGCAGGCATGACAATCTTGAAATGTATTTACATATTAAATTAAATGCTACTGTATTTATATTTCAGGTGGACTATCTTGCAACCGATAGGAGGACAAAGTTCTCTGAGGATGTGAAAAGGGACATTGATCAACAGGACATCCGGCACTGGTTCAGTTGCCATTTCGATTCTTACGGAAGGAACTCGAGCTGCATCACGGGAGGGGGAAGGGCATCAGCGTTGACCCCACCAACTAATCAAATATGAATCCCAGCACCCAGGGCCAGATCCACTCACAACTGTCTCGTGGCGTTGCTGACGACCACAGTGAGAACTCAGCTCTACAGTCGCACCACCTTCACCCGCATGGACAAGGCGTTGGCGCGGACGCAGCTAGTGATTTAGAGAGTAGCACTAGGTCGAGTATTAGTAGACGAAGTGGACATCGCGGAAACACTTCCATCCACAGCCTCAACTCGACTTATCAGGCCATGCCTGGGACATCACGAAATACGGGATATCACACTGGTCTTCCCATTCCTCCGATCCCAAGCGTTATGGATGAATTTGGAAATTCAGCTAATATCCCTTCATCGGCGGATGAATATAGTGATGATGGTGAGCTTGATTGTAACATGTTAGTGTAATTTCCATGGAATAATTAACACTTGATGTTTGTTCGTGTTTGTTCATATGTGATAGATTTTAGTTGGATTTTAAATGGGCTTCGCGTGGCTCTAGCTTCATGAAGTAATTACGGCAAGAGGAAGTGTATCTTTCCTTTTCCTTGCTCTGATTTCAGTGCAAACAGAAAGATAAGAAAGGGCTGATCTGCTTCGGTGAGGCTCTCTGCATGCATCTGACAGATACATGAATGATAATGAAAATGAAATGCATGAAGATTTAACTAGCACTGGAGTTTGGCTGATGAAGTTATCAAAATTACTTTCATTGTTTCATTGTTGTCTCAGTCTGAGGCTAGAACTAGCCAGAATTACCAACACCATCATAGAGTGTCTTGTAAGTTAGCTGCCTTGTGAGGCCATAATATATTTAAGCATAGATGATAGAGTTTCCACTGATAAGGCTTCAGATATAAGGCAATCAGATAGAGGAAAAAGATAACAAGCGTCGTATGATATCCGTAATGATACGGATTTTCATGATTTGTGTGGAACTAATGTGTAAATTCATACAAAATATGTAGAACTGCCTTTTAATTTAATTATGTAAATTAGTGAGTTCCAGTTCATAAATCAGAGTTAAGGTTATAAGGTATGGACAGGGTTCATTCCCACCATGGAAAATAACTGTCGACAATTATACATGTTATTTAAACGGAATGTTAGGGAGGCCCATTAGAATTTTAAACCTTCTATTGTCTATAGTGAATATAGTCACCAATGCATAGACAGTCTGGTCTTGGTCTTCCTCGTAAAGATTGAGAAGGTTGAAAAAAATCATTCTGACTTGGTCTGGATTACAACTTATAACTTACTGCAGTTTGAGTGTAGGGTTGTGGAAAATCGGATAGTTTGGCATCTGTTCGATATTTGGAATATTGTTTTAGTATGACGAGGCAATAACCCAGCTTTAAGACGACCATAAAATTATTAGTAATGATAGTTTTGGAGTGTATGTACGGATTTCGAAATAAGCCGGGTCTGCCAGAAAACTTGTTAATTCATGCCTTCAGTGGGCGTGTCGTTAGTTCATACGCAGAATGGACGTGCAAAGGCGGAGGCCGAAGGAAGGTCTGCGCTATGGCTTACTGACAATAATAACATGCATGGCGGTTTGGACACCAGGACAGAGGGGCATTGTCGATGTTGCTCAATGTCGGTGTCCAAAGGCGTCATTGCAACAATAGCGCACTGCATTCACACACATTTTCAAAAAAAAGAGAATAGGGAAGCTGAAGAAAATGGGGGTGAGAAATCGATTGGAATACAGAGATCAGAAAATTGTTATTATGTACTTATCAATTTGCTCAACTTTTTATTGAATTTCGTACAAAACTGAAGTTGTAAGTGGAGTAGTAATAATTTTATTTTAATTTGTGTATGATTCCCAGAAATGGTCAATGTCACCCGATATGGAAGCACCAGTATTCATGATGTCACACGCAGATGTAGCCAGAGCCAGAGTACTTCCCAAACTGATAGACTTCCCATTGTGGATAAGATGAGGAGACGTCTTCAATTCTACTTCATGAATCCAATGGAAAAATGGCATGTGAAGAGACAGTTTCCCTATAAATTGGCCATTCAACTAATCAAAATCTTTTTCGTTACATTTCAGGTATGTGAAATAAGAAAACATTTAGGTATTATACTTCCGTGAGTTTATGTTTTTAGAGCTACTACGAATTTAATCTTGTGATTACATTATGTTTTTTTCAGTTATGCCTCTTTGCCACATATCGGTATGCCAACGTAAACTACACTTGGGACAACAAGGTGACATTTTCTCATCTCTTTTTGAAGGATTGGGATTCTAGTCGGGAGATCACCTCATATCCGCCAACAACAGGCCCTTTGGCCGTCTACACCAAAGATCAATTTTATAACTTTGTAGATTACGCTGTCAACGCGGTAGGTCTTACAGTACAGTATTTAGAGTTCACGATGATGATTCTCACCTTAATTGGATAACGTAAGGATGTTTAACATTTTAAAGTTCTACTTTTTGTTATGCAGTATGGTCACATAGAAGATCTTGCCATAGGACCTTACTTTTATACCAATCCAGACGGAACCATCGCCCCAGCACAATTTTGTGTTGAACAATATGTGAACGGGATTATATTCGGGTTCAACGAAAGCTATGTGTTTGACAGTGAAACTATGAACAAATGCATTGATGTGATCCCCACGGAAGAATTCTCCAGTCGAAACTACTTCTCTGCGAATAATTTCTCACTTTCTTTTGATTCTCTTCTGGAAGCACACTTATTATTCACTCTCAAAACAGTCAGATTCCGTGACCTGGGGCCTCTCAAGTCACCGGATTGCTTTCGCTTTGATATTGATGTAAGACTAGTGGATTAACAGTTTTTGTTCTTGAATTAAAAACTCGTTTTCTATAAAAAAACATGAGTATTGAATGTAATTTGCTTGGTTTGGATAGATTTTATTCAATAACCGGGATCATGATGGCCAGGCTTTGGTGACGTTGGATGCACAACCAACAAGACTTCTCTGTAAAGGAGATATGGAGTACATAGGTACGTAATCGATATAACGTGATGCTAAATTAAAATGTGCTCCATTACTTATCAAGATCTTCCAACTCGTTGGTGTTTTTTCTAGAAGACAATCGACTGGAACGAATTGGACGTAGTGGAGTTAACTATATTGTGATCGGAATGTGTACTCTCTCTTTAGTATTATGCTGTCGCGCGATCTATAGGGCTCAACTCTTAAAAAGGGTACGTTCATCTTGAATTGTCTTTCCAAAAATAAGATCCGTTGTACTTGATATGAAACTTTAGTCTAAATTTAATTTCGTCTAATTCCTGTAGGAAACAATTACGTTTTTCAAGAAGCACTACGAGCGTGATCTAACCGTCCATGAAAGACTTAATTTTATTAACTTTTGGTATTTAATGATAATATTGAACGATATTCTCATCATTGTTGGCTCTGCATTGAAAGAGCAAATCGAAAATAAGGTGAGCTACGAGTTTTGTAGATAGTTTTTAATTATATTTTAAGAATTTTGAACTAAAAATTGTCATACCGAGTACTACTTAATGTATAGAACTTGTTCTTTCAGGAGCTCACGGGTGAAGCGTGGAACGTATGCAGCTTACTATTAGGAGTAGGTAATCTCTTGGTGTGGTTTGGGGTACTGCGCTATTTAGGATTTTTCCGGACTTACAATGTTCTCATCCTGACGTTGAAGCGAGCAACGCCAAATGTGTTGAGGTTCCTGATTTGTGCGATTTTAATCTACGCTGGATTTACATTCTGCGGCTGGCTAATTCTGGGACCATATCATATTAAAGTGAGAAAATTAAAAATTATTTTTTAACTACTTGGGCTTATTTTTTGTTGTAATATTAATTAACTGACCAATTGGATTCTATACATTATTATTACAGTTTAGTACATTGTCCACAACGTCGGAATGTCTTTTCGCTCTCATCAACGGAGACGACATGTTTGCAACTTTTGCATCCATGTCATCAAAGTCCACACTGCTCTGGTGGTTCTGTAGACTGTACCTTTACACCTTTATTAGCCTGTTCATATACGTTGTATTGAGCTTATTCATTGCCCTAATTATGGATGCGTATGAAACAATTAAACTCTACTACACGGATGGATTCCCTCGCTCCCTCTTGGAAGAGTTTGTATGTGGAGCCGATCTCGGCACTCAGCAACCCACTTCAACCTACTCCTCGCCAAGTGACAGTCATCCTAACATTCCAAACACGCTCACTAGACAGTCGAGCGTTGAACTGGGAAGACGAATGTCAACAACGACAACGGCCGGTGGTTTGCTGGACACTATTGTGGAGACTATTTGCGGTTGCCAAACGCCAAATCCAGAGTCAAAGTATTCTTTCAACTTTGCAAATTTCACACTTTCAACTTTTTAACCAACCCCTTTAAATTGATGCTCAATCTGGTACTAATTCATTTTCTTTATGTTTTTCAAAACATAGGTCCACGTCGTCGGTAGAGGAAGAGTCCCAGCCTCTTCTTGAAGCATGAATATTAATAGTAGCAGTATGTTATATTTAGTGAATATTTTGCCAAATTATATGAGTAACTCTGTCTAATATTTAGCTATGCTCAAGCGTTTTCTATATATACATATGTAAGTAAACAATTAGAAATGAATAAATAGCCTAATTATAGCTTTAGTTTTGTTCACTTGAAAAAACAGAAAGATCTTGGAAATGAACCATAATCTAAAATAGATGTTATATAAGCTTCATTAGTTTGTTTTGTACAGAATCGTACTTAAAATGTACTCAAAATGCTTAACCCTGACTCAATAATGTAGTTAAATCTGAATCTGTGGAAAAAATGAATGCATTTAGTATTGTAATAATAACGTAGATATAATGCAAAACGAGTTCTGGCCTGTGTTCACAATAAATAAAATTGGTACATTGTAAAATAATAATAAAAAAATTATAAAATCCATAAAATATTATTTGAGCCTACAGCAATTCGTCAACTCTGTAAGCCAAAGGTGTAAAAAGGGGCAGTGGTAAGTGTGCGACTTGAGCACTGTAATTGTTCATTACCCCCATGATCAAAGTCATACATCAGATTGATTAGCCTTATATGGAAACATGTTGCAGACATACTTTAGTAGAGTAACATGTTCGGAATAAATGATTAATTCTGTTTTATTAGACAAATAAATTTTTGACAAAATGTTCTCATTTCGAACCGTCCTGGTCCTCGGATACAAAATATGCCTCAAGCGTTGCCTAACGATGAACGATCATCTTTTTGTAGGATAGATAGATATACATACATGATGCTAATATTGATAATGATACGATGGACGATGATGAATTACAGATAGTCCTCAACAAATCCAATAAAAAAAACCTGCAGAAACTGCCAGCCCCCAATATCACATTTACCGTCTCGTTGCAGAAAAAAAGTTAAGAGGAACGCAACGCCATTTTTGGACAAATAGGTCACTTGATTTACTTGTCTTCAAGAAAGTTGTTGAGTTCTTTTTTTGTGCGTAACAGAAATGTATGCATGCTGAGAAATCTTTCAGTCACGTCATGCCTTTCTCGATTTCCAATGTGCGTTGCATACAGTAATGAGCCATTTCTCAAGAAAACTCGTCATCATATTTAAAAAATATTTAGTTATATCTATGATTCTATATAAAGTGCAGTTAAATAATGCCGTCGAGCACGCATTGCAAAATATGCTATATGCGAAGAATGCATAAAATTAAACATTATCTATATTAACTTTTACTTAGCATGAGAACATCATTATTCCAAATAGCTTTACAAATTAGTTGCTTTTCCTCAAAGGTTCACAAATCTGCAATTTCAGGCTGCAAAATCACGCTATGCTGTGTTTGGAAAGGGGGAGGTTCGCATCGGATGCTCCGCAACAACCCATGTTGTTGATATGCTTATGTTTACATGAAACTTCTCTATCAGTTAGAGCTAAGCCTATGAAAATAACTACCAGGCAGTTATTTATAACTGCCGCAAAAGTAGCTAAAAATAACTG
>JAQGAH010000938.1:0-21350 GCA_034696885.1 Lepidocyrtus paradoxus | reverse complement strand
TACTATTTCTTTACCCCAAATTAAAAACATTTGTTTGGAGAAGAATGGAAAATAACTATAAAAAAGCAACATCTCACTGTAGCTACGACTGTCACATCACTTACTGAACCTTAACCAAACATCCAAAAATATCCAAAGGCGTTTGGAACGCCACCGACAAGGAGCTGTTCTTGGACTTTTGTTGTTGTTGCTTCACTCAATTACAAAACTTTCTCGACATTTCTCTATACAAAGCGTCATTATCCACGTGTCACGCAAAAAAACGTGAATCAACATGGCACGCTATATCTTTGCACTCATTTTACAGAATGGAAGGAGGGAAGGAGCACTAGTCTCCTCCAACTTGAACCTTTTGAATCGAAAACTGGATTCAGGAATAGACAGTGTGTCATTAATAGTCCCTAGCTTAAACTATGCACTCCCCGAAAACATCATGAGTTTTGGCATAAAGTAAAAATAAAGCTTACATTTTATTTCCATTTTTTTCCTCAAGAAATTCTGTTTAGATGACAGAATTTTGTTGATTTTGTCCCATGGGTTGGGATACGCATATCAGCTCACCACACTTTTTTTCTGAGAAAATTCGTCTTGCATGCACAGTTCCAATATTGCGTGTCTACTCCATGTCTCTCTTCATTTTTTCCGGTGGCTGGATCCAGCCGTTTTAATTTTTAAGCTTGGTAGACTTCCAGAGCTACTTTCGTGGGGAAGGAAGCTTGATTGAAGTTTAATTCAGTTTGTGTCAAGGGAGTAAGGAAAAAAACGGGTTCAAAGATGAGTGAGCTCAGGGGAAACCCTCTTATTTTTCACTTGTTTTTTATTCTCGAGTAAAGAATGAATTGGAGGATGAAACTTGTCTGGTGATATGTGCCTCATTATTTTCCTCACTGCTTTTGGACGAATCTGGATGGATGAGTGGGAGGGAGAGGGGAACATGTGGAGAAAAAGAAGGGTGTAGAATCCTCAAACATTGCCCTTTCTTTCTGTCAGTTATTGACAAATGGAAGGGGAAATTATTTGAGTGAATGGTTTCCTTTATTTACCCTTTTGAGCAACAGTCCCTAGCTTTCACTGGTAGCCATTTTGTCATTTATGAGTTGACGAAACATCAAATAAATTAGTCATTTTTTGCTTAAACCAATGGACTAGCCGATTCAAAAGCTGTTTAAGTAGTTCCAAAATAAAACATAAAATCCCATCTATAATTATTTATATACTCATGTTAACATTAACAGAGCAATGACAAGGTTAATTTTGACCAGCCGTGGAAAGAAAGTGTTTGAGAGATCAACTAAGATAAAAAGGATTAAAATCTCCGGTTAACTACTCATATTATGTGTATTCCATCCTCATTAACTCAATACATTGTTCGAATTGTTCCCCTATCGCGGTAAAAGCAGTTGAAATTGATGGGATCCAAGAGATCCAGTGCAATCCAAAAGCACATATAAAGCTCCACAGCATTCATGTCGGGTCGGGCGTAATGGATGGTTATACTTGGGAAACACTTTTGTACAAAATAGATTGAGGCTGTGTAAACCAAGAATATAGCCCGACCACTTGCCAGCCTTGCCGTTGAGAAACACAAAATTGTCGGATTGATTACAACTTTTTACGAGCTGCATATTAAAGTTGCAAAGTGGGTTTGGTTGGGCAGACACATAAAGTAAGTAGGGGACTGCGGTAGGGTAGTATTTAAATGATGATGAGGGGAACGAGGAGAAAGATGAAAATGAGAAGGTTGGTTTCATCATGATGATGATGATTGCTCTTTTGTGGTAAAGCAAGCTCACTCTCACTAGCTTCCTTGTGTCAGGGAAAACATGCTATGCTGTGATACGGGTCTGTTCTCTCCAAGGTTTTTAGGAGGAACGAGGGTCTGAAGATAAAAACTCTTATCGGCAGTGCATTCCTTTTGTTTTTGCCAAACATTCATACATGCATGTGGAACGAGTCATCCTTCTCATCAGTCCTTTTTTTTGACTTCCCCTTTGATGTCGGTGTGAAATTAGTTGAGTTTTTTTTCGCCTCTTGGTAAAGTATGCGGGGCTATAACTAGGAAAAGGGAGGGAGTGAAAGCTGAGACTGGGAGTAAAATGGGAAGATATCGTTTTGAGGAGTTATACAGAGCGAAACCATATTTTATGGAGAAGGGGGAAGCAAAATGGCAGTGCTAATCTGTAACCCTCTTCTCACAATTTAATTGCCTCCCATTATCTTGAAAGGAGGTTGGGGAAAGAGGACAGAGTGTGGGAGTTGGTGAAATAGCTTTTGTCTTTAAAATGAAAAGCTTTACTTAGCGAATGAGATAGTGTTACCAGGCTCTTGTCTCTGTTTCAGGGAGTAATGCGGGGATTTATTAAAGGGAAGAAGGTGCCCTTCACAGCTTTAAAGCGAGAACTGAGTAGCTATGTAAATGTAATATATTTATATGGCGTGTATTCATATGCTAAGGTTTATAGGTGTAGAATGTTTCCAGCTAATTTACCTTGTGCTTTAACAGAATCCCCCATTATGATTGAAACGTTGCTTTTAAAACCGGATACCATATCATACCACAATGGTTTTTTTCAAAATTGGAAGATTAAACTATGAAAACAGTGTCAGAAATAATGCTAGTCTCTCCAGAGACTTGGGTTTGTTGACATTTTAACCCTTTCTAAACGCTCATATAAGGTGCATATACATATGCAAATAGAGTGTTTAGGAATCTTAAGCTGGTGGTATATAGTTTTTTGCTGCTTAGCCATACAATTTGATTGCTACTATGCCTTAATTAAAATTTTGCTTATCTTGCAATTAGTCATACATGGAATAAGACAATTTAGCAATGACAACATTGGTTATTTCTTTTAAATTACAGGATGTCCACATGAGCGACGCAAATTCGGAGGAGGAACCTCGTGTGAAAACTAGTAAAGGTACGAAAATGCTGATGATATGATTTTGTCAATTCTGTCATACATAGATACATCCTCATAGCAGCATACGGAACAAATAGAAACTGAGAATTTCATATGTAGTTAAATAGTTTGGTGTAAGCATATCCAACATTTAAATACGCATAAGATATTGGAGATTTGTGCTACATAGCTTATGAAAAATAGTCAGATTAGATTGGGATTTTAGAACAATTTCAACAGATTTCCAAATTGTTCGTGATAATATTAGGAGCTCTCGATTCGTAAAATTATCGATAAAAAATGGGAAAGAAGGATGATAAAGACACTCGGCCATACTCACCTTTCAAGGCAATTAATGACTTGGACTTAAATAAGATAATAATCAGCGCAATACGGAAATCATTGGAATTACACTTGCCGAATACAAATTGGCCGGCATTCTCCCCGATTTCTTCCACATCGAGAATCTTCTCGTCCGATGAGGAAGACGAGTCATATCATCCGCCACCTGCAGCTACTCTTAAGAGGAGTACTGCCAAAGTTATAAAGAGTTGGAATCCATTGTGGACAGGGAACCTGATTACGATCGAACCTACCGATCTACCAAAGCTGACTGAAGACAACGTTCCAGTGAAAGATGATGATATTGCTAATTCAAATATTGATAATGGTTATGACCCTGCTGACCTAACGTGCTGTGAGAAGACGTTGCTGGAGAGCCTCAAACAAAAAGAGAGTTATCATAAAGGGCTGAATTTGGAAAACAATAATGAGATAGCTGCTTACCTTGTACCATCCATTAAAGTAAATGAAGCGACACCAAAGTCCTCTGCACCATCAGGGCCTAATTCCAAACCGACTGCCGCCTCTGCCAAGCTTCAAGTGCCCTCATCAAAACCTGTTTCAAAGACGACAAAGCTCCAGTCCACACCAACAGCTTCCGGTGCAATATCGACAACGATCCCGTCCACTCATACAGCGACCAGTTCAAAGTCGCCGACAGTGTCCGCTACAAAGTCGACAATCCCGTCTACTACAACAGCCTCTACTTCAAAATTTCCAACAGCGTCCGCTACAAAGACGACAACAATCCCGTCTACTACAACAGCCTCTACTTCAAAATTGCCAACAGCGTCCGCTACAAAGACGCCAACGTCTAAAGGAACCGCTTCGACGGGTGCTAATCCAAAGACTTCGTCCAAGAAGTCTGCCCCAACAAAAAAGTCGGAAAACCCTCCCAATTCTGTTCAATTTACAGGAGAAAATCTTGATCATCATGCCAAAAGAACGTCATCTGTGACGCGTAGACAAACCGGCTTTTTATCTAAAACAGCCGTGGCCAAAATGATAAAGGACGAAGATGAAGATGAGTGGGAAACGGAGGATGAGAATCATCCTTTAACGACACTCTCCAAGTTTAAAACTGAGGTAGAAAGATCCTCAGCTGCAGACTCAGGAACATTCCCATCCCCCGGCAAGAAGCCAGGTTCCAAAACCCTTCGAGACTCAAAGACAGAAGAAACGCAGACTCAGGATCCCTTCCAAGAATCTGGCCTTCCTCGGACACCTATTGATTGCTCAAACGATGCGAATCAGCAAGGCGATGGGGCCTGCCCCACCATTTATGCCCAATTTTTGGGCAGTTCCCCGTCTGAAGATCCATCATACGCATGCCCATGCCCTTGCCCATGTGCACCACCCCAGTATGAAGCTAGTGCCTTCGATAATTGGTATCGGCGTTCCGAACCCCAGCAGGGCAATGGATGCCGGTGTACGCGTCCCTGTCCATATTTGCCAAACGTCTGCCCTTGTAAACGATGCCAAGTAAAGCACTACCAATTCAACGCGTCCAACCGGGCTCAGGTGACGGCCGAAGACATGCTATGTGCTATACAGCAGTATGAGGCCGCATGCCAGAAGCCCGTCCAGAGAAAATGTATTCCAAGGCGATGGCTTACTGAATATACAGATGAGTTTAGGGCGCCACAATGTAGATATAGTAAGGTGCCAGAGGGGAGATATGGAATGTGCAAAGGAAGCCAGTATCCAGAGGCCGATATTCAAATACAATACTCTGCTGTAGGACCTTCAACTGTAGGACCGACTACTGTAGCACCTTCTGTATTAATTTCTTCTATAGCACCTTCTACTATAGCACCTTCTACTGAAGCACCTTCTGGATTTATTTCTTCCGTAGCACCTTCTACTATAACTTCTACTGAAGTACCTTATTCAACAAACTATACTGCACTAACTTCTACTGTAGCATCTTCTATTGTACCACAATTAAAACATGGTAGTAAAGGGTCTGTTAAATAAAAACAAATATATTTAATGCTCACAGAACCTCATCTTGATTTTGCTCATTCAAATTTTTTTCTGTATAAAATGTCTGTATTACATCACATATCAAATGATAGCCAAACAAAGTCCTCCATTTTCTATTTTTAGTGTCTTCTCTCCCCCAAAAAATGGTCAGATCATGTTGCTCGATCGGATAACTAAGACAGGGATAGATGTTAGAGAAAGTGACGGAAAGAGAAACCTTAACTTTTCCTGTGTCAACGACAGCCTTAGCCCATGCCCAACCACTTCCTTCTTTATTTCCACCTAACATGTATACAAGGGAGAGGACTGAGCCAAGCAATTTCTCCTCATGAAAATTTTTCCCCTTCGATAAAATATGAATGAAGTGTGGATCGTATGCACGCACCTTTCAGAGAAATCTTCCACTTTCATTTCCACAGCTCCCCCTTCTCTCTCTCAAAAGCAGAGCTCCTCCAAGAAACTGATCGTTATCAATTTTTCCTTGTTTGAAAGGCACAAGTTTCTCCCTGTTTCCTCTAGTGACGGAGGAGGTAATCTAGATATTTTTTTCACCGCACGGAAAAACTTTTTCCCATATGGTCTTCCCTTCTGTACCGGTGAAAGGGGGAAAGCACTCTACCCTACCATGTCTCTGTCTACTGCCGTGAAATGTTGAGAACGGGATTTTATTTTGGGAACGTCTGTCTCGCAGAGTATCCAGAGCGTTCTCACAGCGTGGATCCATTCCTTGTTCATCGCTCCGGTTCCCCTCCCTAACCTTCATTCAAAATGGGAATGCAGGATGGCAACAAAAGGGGAAGACATAAAAAATTCTTTGCTCTCTCCCACCACGTTTTTTGGTAAAAATAGAGCAGCACTTGAGAATGTGAAAGTTGATGGAGGGGTTTATATAAGTAATTGGATAAAAATAGATTTTTTTTATAGGAGTGGTAAGGTAAAGTAGCTTCGGAAATGTAAAATGTCTGTTGACGATGATATGATACATGGCCCTGGGTGTCGGGTGTAGTATGCTGTACTTGGAGTCTCCAAATTATGTCAGTTTTCTAACCTTGCAATTATATACCACGTAGGATTACAATAGGCGCTTGCTTTATCCAAAGAAAGTATATGCTTTGAACTATTTTTACCCATTCCATTGAGCTTTCACATGTTGGATATTTCCTTTGACAAGTAAGTCCTGTCGAAACATTCGTGGGAACTAGGAATAACGGGTCACTGTTCTCATTCCTTCCAAAAACATGGTCTACTTATTTCAAAGCATATATTTTACATCTCTTCATGGGTGATTACTTTCTCTTATCACACTAGCTGCCTACAAACGTTTATACCATGTCATACTCAACACTACACAAAAGCTATTTAGTAAAAAAAATAGAAAGGGAAAAGGCAAAGGTTTAAGAAAAAAGTATCAATAGATTTTAAGAAAAGGAAGGGAAAAAGTTGTTGTGGCATTTTTAAAATGCATTTGGTTGGGTTGAGCGGAGAAAGCAAAAAAAACGTTGTAGACGGAGACACTTTTCTTCCCGTCCTCTTCACCTACAAGGAGCGAGCCAAGCGAGCATCCTCTTACATAAGCACATTTATCCCTGGCCTGGCCACACACCGATTTCTCTCTCTATCGAACAATTTGGGCTTGAGAGAGCAAGAGAAAAACGCGTGTCTCTCACCAGTCCACTTGCTCATGCATAATGGATGAGAGGATTTCATGTATGTAGTCTAAGACGATATGAGAGTGGCACAATATAACTATGTTTACTTCTTGAATATTACAGTAGCCAAAGGGAAGAATGGCACGGGTGACAGTAAGGTGTTGGATAGCTCTTCTGGAACGCCATCGGACTTGTCAACTACAGCTGGAAGTGACTGGCTGGGATACCATCCTCTCGGACTGAAGAAGGAGCCCCCGCCGCCCAATCCTTCTAATAATAATATCTACAGTAATGGGAAGCACGACTTCAGAGAACAATCTGTAAGTGACTTGAATTCCTTTTTTGGGGGTGATATGATGATGATGATGATGGGGATATAGCTTCCATTATTTTGTGCTTTCTCAAATGGATTTTGAATATTTCAAGTTCACTGGAAAATATAAATGAAAGAGACGCTATTTTTTGTTTGAATTTTTTCCAAAAAAATATGAGATTGAATGTACGGGCACACAATGCAATGCAATGTCGTGCAATATTTATGTTATACATCCTAGTGATGGGGAAATATTTTTCAGAATGGTGGGGGGAGGAAATCCAGTTTTCCAACCTTTTTCCTTTTTAGCTGTATTTACCCAGATTAGTTGTTGGGCTTCCGTATGGTTGGGAAGGTTGGAAATGGAAAGTACATGATCATGATCATATTGATGATCATTTCCCTTTTTCTTAAGGTTGGGAATTTTTCACTTGGAAAATAATAACATTGTAGAGATATCGAATGAAAGGGAGAAAATGGAAGCCAAACATAAACCCCAACAACAGTCCAACTTTTTTTTTCTAGAATGGAATGAGAGAAAAATAGATGCGCCTTTTGCTCCCCTTTCGTCTCCCTTCCTGGAACAGTATATGTTTCTGGTTATTTCGGTTTCAGGTTTCGAGAACATTGCATTGTGTAATTTAAAACGAATGTGTTGTGTCTATCCCCCATTCATATTCCCTTCCCGATATGTGAACTTTTTTTATTGCTATTGCTCTTGTTTGCGGTGGTGGGATGGGGAGGAAGTGAGAGGAGAAAGTTAAAATTGGATGATGTATCAACACCTTTCCCCACCGAGCCTCTCTTCATGAATGATCACGGTCCATTAGACAATGCTCCTTTTTTATGCGGGGGAAGCACTTCAATAAAGAACTTTTTATTGACATTACCTAATATTATAATTCCCAATATATTTCTTTCATCTTCCAGAGTCCATTATCCCTGAGCGATCGAGGTGGAACAAATCATGAAGTGGTTCAGGACGAAACCTCATCAAATGGGAATAAGGAGGATGAGGACGATGACGATGATGACTCGGAAGATAAAATGGATACTCAACAGTATGATCCAGAACGCCTCAAGGCATTTAACGTAAGTACCTAGATTTGGTGAAGATGACAGCTCCAGTTTTTTTCAAAAATTGATGCTGTCACCATTGCCGTTAGGCTTAATGTATAATATATTTTTTACAAATAGAGTTGAGCCTCTCTCCATTATTGTTTCAAACATGGCTGAAGGAGAGAAGACTCTTCTTCAGCCATGGTTGAGAATAATGGCTTGATACAGAATAAAGCTAAAAAGCTACTTTCGAGAAAGTCACGGCCTTCGTGGCAGCTTTCCCCAGAATGTTATACCAATAATGATTTTACCTCTCGCGGAAAAAAAAAGTTTTTTTTCTTGTGAGAGTTGTTGATCCAAGAGTTGTTAGGAGGGGGAAGGAAAGTAAGAGAAGCCGTATTATCGCTCTCCTCCTCCCGAAATAATCACCAAAAATGGAGAGAAAATTTCACCTTTATCTTCCTTTCCTTACCGGAGTAGGTAGTGACAGTAGTCAGTAGTGAGCGTATGGTGGTGGGAAATGTTGTCTCCCTAAAAAAATCTTACTTTTTTTCTTACTTTGACATTTTATCCATATCTTGGTTCAATACTTATTCCTATACAGTTGGATCTCGTCAATACGCCCTCTCATACATATAATGGTTCAGAGTCGTATAACGGCCGATAGTTACAACGGTGATAGGATCCATAGCCGTACTATTGAGGTCCAACTGTAACAATGGGCTCTTTTTGGCGCTAGCTTGTGTATATTAGAGTGGGCTTCTCATTTTTTCCACCAGACCTTGTCTCGTGTCATGTTCAGAATATGGATGGATTAGGGTTGGCAAGCTACTAGTAAAAGCTTTCTCTTCCCTGACATTAGAAAGGCTTCCCGTGTGCACCGCACTCCTCTTTTCCCCTTACTTTCTTACTTCCTTGTTTTTCTCCAAAGGAAGAAAAAAGTTTTCCCTTTTCGAAAGCAAGGGAAGCAGCCACATGTCTGGATACTGGGTTGGGGGCGCCTGGCATCCTATTTCTTCCCATCACTAGCACCATCATCGTCATCATCAACGGTCTTATAGGTGGGGAGAAAAAACTTGCACAGAGATTAAGGACAGTCGTGCTTTTTTCAATATAGTTCATCATGCCATAAGCCTACATGGCCATAGTGAAGGGGGAAATATTCCATTTTTATTTTGTTGGTTCAGTTGTGTACGATGAGACTGTCAACTATGACTTCTTTTCCACCTCAATTTCCTTGTAAGGTTTTCCTTCGCTTTCTTCCCGAAAAATATTTGCTCTTTTTTCTCACCCAGATACCCGGACCATAACTATGTACATACATAATAGAAGGTACGGAAAGTACAATGAGCTCACTTTCTCCCCTTTTTCTTCTCCGCATAGCATGCCATCCCGAACCCACTCCCCATTTCAGCTTCTTTCCCACTCGATCGTTGTTCAGTTGCTAAGTTTTGTTTGGGTTGCACTGGAGAAAATTTTTGTGTGCTGACATCATCATCACAGCCAAAATTGCATCGCTTTTTCCCTTCTTGTTACCCCGGAATATAAGTAGTTTCCTCTTCATAAAAGAATGTAGTAGGTATATATCTGTATGAGAGAAAGTAATTTTTTTTGGAGGGAGCTTGGAGGTATAAGACAAAGTGGCTCAAGCCATAGAAACGTTACACTCCTCCGGTTTTAAGTATGGGCGGTGGTACGACTATATGACTGCTGCAGAGGGAAGTGTTGTTGGAGTGTGCCATGAAACCTGGCAATCTGGATTTTTAAGCCAAGTCAAGCCAACTGCTCGTTTTCTCTTGTCCTGGAAAAAATGGAGGAAAAGGGCTTTTCCTTTTTTTATCATAAAATTGTCCTCTCTCCTCCAAGCCAGCTCGATCCCCATTTTTTCCTGGGAATGGCGTATTATTACGTTCACACAAGCACCGTCTCCCTTCCCTGATCATTAGGAGGAGGAGAGAAAAGCCGTGGTGGATTGGAGAAAGGCGAGCAAGTTATTATGATAAGTGCAAGGAAAGGCTGGAGGTAAGGGGAAAACCCCGTCTTTCCTTCCATTTTCACGTCGATCCTCCGCTATCACATTGCCACCAGCACCATAGCTTGGGATGGGGGAGTAGTGGGGATCAACAACAGCCATATTGACTAGGCAATGTCGTTGCATACCCATATGGTATTTTTTATATTCTTGGGAAAAAATAAAATACATGCATTAATCTCACCGTGTCCAGGCACTAAACAAAATTACCACAGCCACTGCGATATATACCGACTTTAGCAAGCCATTATATTTTTTCATGGTGAAAAATAGCTTGGCTTTGCGAGGGTGTATTATGTCATGAAGAAGAGGTGATTTTTTTTTTAACTTGTATACTCGGTGTTGTTGGATGCATGTATTTAAAAGAAATGGGGGAAAGCAACATGGATAAATGTTCGTTTTTCTGTAAAGAAAAGAGAAATGACTTCCCTCACTTTCCTATTCACTTAGAATGAGTGAGCCACCTGAAAAAAGGGGAATGTAAGCAGCAGGGGAACTCGGAGAGCGGGAGCATAAGGCTGATTGACTGACTTAAAAGGGGGAGAACAATGCGTAAACAGAGTTGGGTCGTAGATTGGAGCCCTCATCTTGTCCATTTTTTTTGTTGGAGCTGCCATATTGTTAGCATGAAATGGTAGATAATATATATTTTCATGTGGATGTGGCTGAAGCGGAGGAAAAACGGAAGGAATCTCTGCCGACTCATCGTCATGGTTGAGTAGGAAATGGGAATGAAAGAGGATTTAGCAAGGAGCGCGAGGAGGGGAAGTTCATTGCTGGTCGAACGTCTGCCTGAGAAAAGCATTCCTCCATTTTATTCGTATTTGGGAGAGGAAACATTATTTGTACATTGTTGAAAAGGATTTCTACCTGGGAAAGTTGGGAATGGATGAGGATGATGGGTGTTTGGTTTGGGTGCGAGTTTTTTTTATGTTGGGTCGAGTTTAACTTTATTTTTGTTGTTTGTTTTCCAGATGTTTGTACGACTGTTTGTTGACGAGAATTTGGATAGAATGGTCCCGATCTCGAAGCAGCCCAAGGAGAAAATCCAAGCCATTATCGACTCGTGCACTCGTCAATTTCCTGAGTTTGCTGAGAGGGCAAGGAAGAGGATCAGGACGTATCTTAAGTCGTGCCGGAGAAATAAACGGTCTCGGGATACCAACGGGTGGGAGTCGGTAAGCTAGAATTTCATGAGTAGAAGTAACTATTTAAGAAAGTTTGAATGGGCGGTGTGTCTTTCCAAAGTCAGAATAGCTTTAGCCTTTACCTTGTGAATTTTTCGAATAAATAGTTTGGAAGTTTAAAATAATGATGGAAAAATTATTAGAGATATTCATAAAAACGACGCCGTAATTTTAATTTTTAGGGAATATTTAGCAGTCCACCATAGTAGATGTGTTCCAATTCCTCATGAGTTTAAATCGCAAATGAAAATGCAAGATATGAAGGCAATGAATGTCCTTCATTTCCTAGCATGACGACAAAACAAGAGAAAGTTTTTTGAATTGAATTGGGGTTGACCATCTTCCAGAAATAAATCCGTTTTGTCTGGGACCCAAGATTGTGGGACTAAAACTTTTTTGTTCCCTTTTCCGCTTTCCTGTTTTCCCTACCAAGAATTTTTAATGTTTTTGTCTACAAGTGATGTGGTCCATAATGGATTTCAGTAGAAATGAAGCTGGAGTTTTGAATCGTCTCCTTTCCCATGTAGTGTATTTTCTTGAACGTACACAAGAAGGTCTTAAATTTCCCGAGGGGTACAAAATACAAATGGAATATTGAGTTTTTTAGCATCTAAAAATATCATTTTATAACAACTGCTTTCGGTCAAAATACTTATCCATTTGCCGTTCCCCCATGATCAGAATTAAAGCGTTCGAAGGGCAAAAGAACTGTAGGCATCATGAAATTTTATAGGGTGTGATAATTTGAAAATGAAAACGTTTCAAGTGGACTCATTACACACGAGCCCTCGAAAAGGGATTGAAACCTGAACAGAATGGATTTGATAATGACACTCCACTCCAGTATCATTTCTTCATTCCGTACTTATACACTGCGGTCTCAAAGTGATTTTGTGATTACCGACGGGAGAGAACAGAAGTGAAAGCTGAAGTGACTTGAGCCAGCGCTAATCTCCGGATTGTTACTTTCCCTGAATAAATACTCAATTTTGTTCTTTTCTAACTGCTCACTCGGCTTCCTTCCTCTCTGCTCATTTCCCATGACCTGCTTACCGTCATCACGAGCACGATCATCATCCACCCTATCATTTCATTGTGAAAAAGGCTAAGCCCTTTTGGTTGGCTTGCCTAGCCGCTCTCATTACTTTTATTTACTCTGGCTCGATAGACTTTTGCGAAAGTGGGTGGGAGCCGGGAGGAGATAATGAGAGTGGGTGAGTCGAGATCGATTCACTAATAGTCTGGAAATTAGCTTCCTTTTCACTCTCCCTCCGATGCTAATAGTGAGGATGGGTTACTGGAAGGTATCAAATTGCAAAATGAACTCACTCGCATAACAACCACGATAGATATCCGCTACTCCAACTCTAGGGTTTTTTAGGGGGAAAAGCCCCCGGAATCAGATTACGAAAAATTTTGAGTTCACTTCACAACCTCTGCTTATATGCAATCTGTAAGCTGTTGTGGCTTTTATGTATCCCATGCAAAATAACAGAGCTTGGGAGGCAATTACCAGCGATTTTCTGGAAAAGAGAAAGTACTCTAATCTAAAAAGGAGAGTGGATGGAATAAGCCCTCTTTCTCTCTGATTCATCCTTGCTTGCTATCGGTGGGATTACTCAACTCCTGTAAAATGGTTATAGTGTTCTTTATGCCCAAGCCATGCCCTCACGGTGAACAAAGCCATTGTGAGAAAGGAATAACGGGATGTGAGATGCGATGGAACATAGAAGTAGGGAAAAATAATGAAAATATTGTCTGCCTACTCAGTCTCCGGTCCTCTCTCCAGAATATTGATAGGGGAATTGGATTGGAGTGGTGATGACAATGAGCTTTTGGAGAAAGGCGTTGGTGGTGATGGTGGCGGTGGAGGGAATGGGAATGAGTTGGGTGGCTTGTCCGTTCAGATAGAGTAAAACCTATAAAACCTGGAGTAATAAAAACCCTCGATTTAAGTGGTGGGCTTCATGATGATGATCATCATAGGACAAAAGTGCATTTCGTTTGGCTGGTTTATCCGAGAGAACTTGTTGTTAATGTCAAGGTGCATTTCCGATTTAAAAGTTATTTTTTATGGAACAGTGACATTTTCACATTACTAATCGCCAGAATGAGTTTGGTGGACGGGGATAACTCGTATATAAAATGGGAGACGGTTCAAATGTAATTAACATTTTTTTTTGCTTCCTCAAGGTTAATAATGTTACATGTACCTCTGTCTATTATGAAAGGTAAACTGCAGATGTGGTGGTTTGGAACATTATGATAATTTTGGGAAGAGCCAGACAGACATTGAAAAAGTGGATGTAGTCAAGCGCAGAATATTTTATATTAGCTTTTATACCAGCTGTAATGCATGGGTGGAGAAAACGGCCATTTGAGAAGTGCTCTCGGGAAGGTTTCCACTAAATTACGGAAATTAAGTGAAATAGTTGGTGGAGCATATTGTGATGGATTGTTGTTGGGATTAAAAGGAGCGTTCATAAGTACACATCTTCACCAAACAAAAGGAGCAAATGTTAGGTTCTGCTGTGGAGAAAGAAGGGAAAAAAATTAAGGGATAAGGTGATGCTTTCACCCTGGTGTTTGTATAATATGGGTTCTCATTTGTTTGTTCTCGTTTTCCTACTTGGAATAAATTAGTCACGGCCAACACCAGCCCATCTTACATCAGTCCAAGCGGAGCAGATCCTGGCGCAAGCCTGTGAGAACGAGAGTCAGAATGCAAAGAGGATGCGGATGGGATTGGAACCTGTTAGCCAGCCACTGCCGATACCCTTGGTAAGAGTAATTTCCATATGGACAGGTTTTTTGGGGGGAGTTGGTTTTTTGTAGCTTGTGTCATGTCATATCATCATGCTCTACTTCACTTTCACTTTATTAACAAGTCTGTTTGTTCCGCTTCCAGGGTGAAAGTCGAAGCAGCAAGGAGAACGGTCATTCGAATTCAGGGAGGGATTCATCCACGCCGGAAAAGAGCCAGTGTAAATCCTCTTCAGCTGCCCCGCCGGCAGCACACTCGATTTCATCTGGGGGAGGGGGACAAACTGCTACCTCTTCTGTTGGTTCCGCATCGCCTGGACTAAGCTCTGATGGGATGAACAATCAAAATTGTATTGGAGGGAGTTCAGCAGTTGAGGGGATTTTGGGCCAACAACCGTCCAATTCTGCCAATAAGTCTTTGGAAAGAAGCCCCCTGGTCGATTACAGGTATGATAATTGATAATTTGCATAATGAATACGGATGTAAGTTTCCACAAGTTTTTAAGTGAAAGTAATGAAATGTTTTTTTTTTATTCCAGCCGAACTCTCAACGGGAATGGAGTTCCCAACATGTCCATGTATAGACCCAACTTTGGTCAGGCTTTCCCGAGAACAGCACCCTTTCCATCTTTATTTCCACCCGCAACGGCGGCTGCCGTTGCTGCTGCCACTGCGGCAGCGGTTGGAGCGACCTCCAGCTTCCCTCCGAATGTCTCTCCGTTGCCGGCTACGAACGGTAATTTTACACCACATTCCCTTTTATGTGATATGATGTCGTAAAAGAGACTCCGTCTATGAAATCCACAAATGCACTGCTTAACCCCCTTTCCTCGAACAAAATGGGGGCTGGAGGGGAATAATATAAAATGCTGTAGTTCTTGTATTGCTCACAAAGGCCGTTTCCTCTATTTTGCTACAATGTCCGTAGAAATGCTTGATGTTTTTAACAATTGGACTTTTGTAAGTTTTTTGTCGTGTTCTCGTTTTTCCTTCGTGGATATGTCCGTCTAGTCAGTCCAGCAAAAGTTTTTTTAAACGTGACTAGTGCATTTCCTGTCTTTACATATCCTGAACAAAAAGGAAAATCCACGTGCCTATGCTTTTTTCCTTGTAGCAATTTAGCTTCCGACTTGGATAAATGGGTTTCCTAGTACTTTCCAAAGAAAAAAGAAGGTAACTCCAACTCTGAAATTCTCTTTGACTCCTCCATCCAAGAGTAAAAAAAGTGAAAGGATAAAAGAAGTGAAACAGATTTTCCCATTGCATTTATGATATTTTCTTGGCTTCAAAAATAAATTTTGTTCAGTCTATTTTATATTTGATGATTGGGGGGAAATAGTTATAAACTGCTTATTTTTATCAACCATCTTGGATATCTTCAAATTTTTAGAATCATAAAAATGGAAATTTGGCGTCCTTTATGAAATTAAACTGTTCAAGCATTTTAATATCATCGATAGGTGCAAGCTCTCTCTTCAAGTGAAATATCAGAAGATTCGTAGGAATCTAGGAGAAGGACTTCATTGCAAATAGTTAGGTCTGCAATACATTGCTATAGAAGCTCTGAACACTGGGCGATGACTGGCAAAACATTCATCCGTCGTTTCCCATACTGCAATATATAAGCCATTTACCTTGAATAAATCCAAAGTCCCACTAGTAAGGGATCCACGCAGTAGCTTGTATTATCCCCTCCATTGTCTGTGCGAACATAGCCTATCCAAGTGAGTACTTATACTTTCGGGGCATTTGAATGGAGGTGATGGGCCTTCCTCGCAAATTCCTCCCGTGGGAAAAATTTCCTTGGAACCAAATGACATCTCTGCATCTCAACACGCTTTCCAAAGGAAATTGTAATCCACTGCTTATGCTCTACATTCATATAAATATAGTGGATCCATTTTACATTAGGCTTATACATAAGGATAGGTAATAACAGCAAGACTGCCGGGAAAGCAGGTGCTTATGTGGTTTACTACAACAACAAGTCTAATGACTTTCACCTCGGGTTAATACAACCCATTTCCTTACACTTTTATAGCTCAGAGTGGGAAACTAATGTTTTCTCTATTGTAGCTGTGCACAGATTTTCGAGAAAAAGGATCGTTTCCTACCTCTCCTCTCCTTTCTGTAGTGCAGACATATGCGCCCTACCAAAAGCCTGAAGAAAAAGTGTTAAGCACTTTGTCTTTTCATTGGAAGCAATTTCCGTCTCAACATACCCCAGATATTTTTTATTCTCCAGCTAGGCTAAACAAACGGAAGGGCTTTGCTAGGGACGAACTTTTTTATTCCATTTCATGGCCACGCAGGATTACGACAATGGAAATGATAACAGATGGGTGGGTGGGCGTCCAAAAAATGTGTCTCTCTTTATGTGCATGAAAGAAACAAACATTTTTCTCAGGGAAATGGCCGTTAATATCAAAGATACATGTACATAATAGCCTCATAATCATCTGTTTCATAATCCAAACACACAAAAAATTGATATACTTTCACCATCCCCATTCCCACTTTTTTACTCGGTGGTAGCACGCATCCCTATTATATGTCTTTTCTATTTACTCTTACACTTTTATACTATCTTGATATAACATCCCATAAATATCCCCTTTATCAGGATGATATAGATCATCATCACCATCTTGATCATTTACTCCAGATAATATGGATATTATGCAATGGGAAATTACGCGAAAGTAGGCAGAGGACGGGATCCACTTGGAGGTGAAAAATGACTGACTGAACCGAGAAAGTTAGGCGAATGCAATCATATTTATTTATTACCCATCATCATACGTGCATTATCCTTAGACTGTTGGTGATGCTATCATTTTCGTCGAGGGAAAGTCTTTCAGCCATCCCATTAGCCTTGGATATTATGATGGTGCCGGTTTCATAGGCGGTGACAATAAAATGCATGGCTTCAATCAGCAGTCTAGAGAAACGTCGTGTGTTTCCCTATTATTATGTGTTTGATCAACACAATATAAAACAATAATGGTTTATGTTGGGTTGACTATTTGCTTTGGAAAGTACAAGGGACTTGACGGTCTGGGATGTATGGTGCTGTTCCATATTTGTCAAGTGAAAGTTGGTTTTTGGGGAGTGGAAGGGAAATGAATTGGAGGAGGAAGATGAGGCTCTCATTGTTTGACAAATTTAATAGTGTGGAAATGTCTCTGTTTTTTATCGTGTGATATGCAGCAATATAATTTTTTTTCTTGGGGCTTTATACTTCCCTTGTTGGCGTTGGCAGATGCTTTCCACTTGATAAATTCGGTGGTGAAGTTCTCTGACGGAGTTTCCCTAAACACTTCATTCATTTTTCATATGATTTAATGGCCATCAATTTTTCTCTCCTTGTAGGGGACGCAGGACCCACAGACTTGAGTATGAAGAACAAGCCATTACTTACCCACAAGCTGAATCCGACCGAGCTGGCAACAGTTCGCCAACTCATAACTGGTTACCGAGAATCCGCAGCATTCCTCCTGAGATCTGCCGACGAGCTGGAGCAACTTTTGATTCAGCAACAGTAGTAAATGGGAAAGGGACGGGGTTGTATGGTTTGCAAACTTTTTTCCAGGATAGTTTTCCTTCTCTGTGGTGGATTGAGATGAAGAGATTAAAGGACTTTTTATCTTGATTGTGGGGGACCCTCTGGAGTGCATTATGGATGGGTTGGGAATAGGACGAATTAACAAAGGAATGTCTTAAAATCGTATTCATCTTTCATTTAGTCATATAACTTGGAGAAAGTTTTGTTATAGCTCTGTTAGTCTTATCAAATTGAAATTTGTCATTTCAAATTGTTTTTAATTTCAACTTTTTCATAGGATGGGGGAGTGATGATTTGAGAAGATGTATGATTTGCTAAATGTGTTTTGATATCATTATAATTTTAAGGAAATATACATAAATTGTATAACATTTATTCACATTTTATAGACTAGGCAAAAAATGTTCTTGTATTTTTAACTGTAAAATTGACTTAATTAACTAAATGTAATTATAGCTCTAATCACGATTGTGTACAGTCGGTTAAGGGAACAGCAAGTTGACCAAAGATTATTTTGGTAGATAAGGATAAGTAAGCGGTAGAGTGAAAACAAGATCGTTTTGTCTGCTTCTATACTTACTCATCATTTTCAGCCAGTGTCGAAAGTTTAAAAGAAACGTGCTAAATGTAATGGTGTTCATTTCTCTAGGATATTCTGTAGACTATAGCCAAGCCAGATTAGTTTAGTTCAATGTTTAAAACGTTTCGCTCGTTTTTCGAAAGTATCCGTCAATGCGAATTAATTATATATAAATGCTTCCGTAGTGTTAACAGTATGCAGTATGCACTATTTTAAACTTTAAAATACTTAAGCTAACTTTAATTTCCAAAGTGTACGCGTCCGAATTAACTGTACTAACTACGGAAATGTTGGGAAACGTCAGATTCACATTGTCTTGATTGGCTAAATAATTTGTTGTTTTGCATAAAAATCCATTTCGTTAAGTATTTTGAGCGGTTTCAGTACACAATCATGTATAAATAGACTACTATTTTCAAAACAGAAATTTACTATACGCTTAAAAAAGGAGAAAAAATTAGTAGGAGTTTTAACCAATTGGAAGGAAGAACAATGAAGGATCCAGCAAAACGTTTTGTTAAACATCTTCGCGTAACATATTCACTTAACTATTATTCTTACATTAATTATGCATCAATTTCATGAACTCTAGTTACAAATGTACTACTGACGAGTGCTAATTATAAAAAAAGTATCTAAATGTCATCCATATTTTATTATACGAATTAAAACAGGAAATTAAAAGTACTAATTACGCTAGCCTTTAATTTACACTATTATAACACAGATTGAAAAAAATCAACTAGATTAAGTCTCATTTTTTTGTATATTACCTTAACTTATCTCATTCACCGCCAACCTATCCTAATTTGTATAAAGCACTAGGAAAGAGTAATTAAGTAAAGTTATTATATTCAACTCTCTATTTAAGGTTTAAATAGGATAACATTGTCAAAAGTAGATTTTCAATTCGCAACGTGACTGTAAATGCTTAAGCTAGTGAAATATTTTATGAAAAATAGAATGAAACGGGTGTAAAACTATATGATTTACGAGGTAAGAAGGAGACTACAAAAGATAAGAGAATTTTGTCCATCTTAAACTGTAAGATGAAGACTATATATTTAATTGTGAAAGAAAAACTTCAGTTATCTAATTAAGCATGACTTAAGATCATTTAACGTTCAGTGACTGAAAACATAAATGGTTATAGACTAGTTTTATATATTTACCTGTAAAGAACGACACACTTTTCCTTCTCGGAAGACTTTCAATTTTCAATATATCAACTCAACAACAACTAAAACTATAAAAGTAATTTAATTACAATATATATTATCCATATTATTATAACATAGCTTGAATTATTCAACCTTGTCGAAACCTGCCGTAGCAGAGCAGACCCTATACTGATTTTTATCGTCGTCTATTACGCTAATTTTTGATGAATTATCATCTTATTCAAATGATTTATGTACAATTTTTATCCATATCTGTTCGAGAGTGGAGGAGGAGGCGAGCGCATAGTAATTTAGGGAAATCTTATAGCATTTTAAATTATTTTCGTCCTTTTTTAAGTCTCTAATCTTAACTGGTTATACCTGCACTTGTGTGTACAATGGCTAAAGAAATTTTATTATTGTAGTCGTTTCATGTGAAAACTGAATTTTACAGAGAATAAAATTCACCAAAGATAACCCGCATTAAAAAAAACTGTTCATTCCTCTCATTTTTTCAATTTTTTAAAATTAATTTCCGGGATTGTTATCATTGCATAAGCATCATAAGCATATATACCTATAATTCAAGTTGGGCAACAAAATCGGATATTATCTTTTTTTTCCTCTCCTTTTATGAGCCAACCTAGGGCCGTGCCATGCCATTATCATATCATCACAAATCACAATTACTTTTCGTATATGATTGATAAACTAGCCAATTCAAAGGAGTCGAATCGAATCTGCTAATATGATTAATTCAAATGCATATGACTAACAGTCAATTTATATTTATTGTCGTTAGCAGTTATATTACCCTTACCTATTGTTGTTGATGTGAGTATCGTTCCTGTCATGCTGAAAGAGAAAGTGTAGCCTTGTGGATGGGCTGGCTGAAGGAAAGGATTGGTGAGTTTGCTACTGCTTGCTCAATCCACGTAACTAATTAGATTACATGGATTTTGAGCTTGAATGGGCAATGCAATCAAGTGATTTATTCCGATACGTTTTGAAAGGGAGTCTCGTCTGTGTGAAGCAGGTTGATAAATGTTAATTTCTTTGGATGCGAAGTCAGCCCTGCCATAGTCATGTCAGAGTGTCAGCTACAGCAGGTGACTTACAGGTGAGGAGAGAACCTCCCTGAAAAGAAATGAATCTAGTGCGCAGCAAATTATTTTTCAAAGTAATTTCGAATAAATTGACCCAATATTATATTTGGTAGAAAAATTGCTAGCTTGAGGAATCATCTAGTGTGGAGAGTGATTGGCACTGAGGAGAATTCCATTCAATCAGATAAATTGTAAAAAAAAATTGTTGGGAAGAGTACAGGCTCTAATCATGTAGAACAAATTATGCATTTCTTTGGCTAATTATCTCAGCTGAAGTTTGACTGACTGCTGTTATTGCATCGATAATCATTCGTTGGAGGTGATTTGGGTTGACTTCCTTCCGCCTTAATTCCTCCAACGTGCGAATCTGGCGCGGGCTAACGTGTAATAAGGATGTTGATGGAATTGTCATCAAGTTTGTAATGAGCTTATAAGTGGAAATTTTTGCTAATTATCTGAAAGGCCCGATAATCAAAAAGGGGTAGTTTTTTTTGGTGTAATTGTAGAACTTTGTTTTCTATTTTTTTGCGGTTTTCAATTTTTCCTTCGTAGGATAGGAATAACAATCAATTTTATAATGAGATCATATCGGTGAGCAGAATCAACATCTGAGCTTTATGTATGACAGTGACAGGGATATTCCCAATATCCATGTCAGAGTTCTTTCATTTACATACTATTCTAATCATAACATACAGCATGTAT
>JAQGAH010000937.1:0-21388 GCA_034696885.1 Lepidocyrtus paradoxus | reverse complement strand
TATAAGAATTGTTGCTATGATTCTCGGATCAAGATCAAAATTTTGATCCATGATCTCGGATCACAGATTTCATTATTTATACGGCTATTAGTGATTATGATGTCCATATTTCTGTGGATTTCGCATCGAGCGTAAAGTAATTCTTTTATTTTATTTCGCTGGGAGAACAAGCTGCAAGGGCACGTTCCGAGAAAATCCAGACGGGGTTCAACACAGAATCAAACATAAGTATCAGAGTTTATTAGCTCTTACTGCGAAATATTGTTTAAATGAATATGAATAAATGGCTAACTATGCGCTAAAGGCTATGATTTGGGTTCGTAGAACGAAAAATGGTTGTCGTTATATTTAGAATAAATCAAGCTGAACTAATTTGCAGGATTTGAACACATTAGGATATTTCTGAAGCTCATTAAAATAAAATAGCCACCGGAATAATAGATTACATAACATGGCGTTATGAAAAAATGAAACATGAAGTTTTGCTGACCTTCAACTATTTCATTGGAGCCATAATTAATAGACTAGAGGTTGCAAAGACAGTCATTTTTTACTTTTCTGGTTAGTCATACTTAAGTATTTAGTGTAGTAAAGTAAATTATATTGTGCTACCTCGGGGTTTGTTGCTGCTTTCGTAATTTTTAGTTATACTTGTTTATCAAAACTTTGAAAAGATACAAATATTCTCCAGGTCGTTCTTTCCTCGTTAAATTTTGACCCATTTAGTAGCGCAGCATTGACTAGATCTGTGAAGAAGTGCCATTGTGACGAAGCGAATAAGGTATTGCCTTTATTTAAGGAAAACGATAAATGAGAGTACTTAATAATGATGTTCTTTATTTCGCTATCTCAGGAATCGGGAAATATATAAAATAATGATGCATATAGATACGGGCTACATATAAGAAGAGGTATATGGGATTGAGTTTATCATTTCTCATTCCACGAAAAATACCTTTAGTTCAAATGTTGTTCATGTACAGAACTTAGCTTCAGTACAATTTCACTTTACTTTATTTCTGAAACAAGCTCAACTAGCGTTGGTGTAGCTTAAATTTTGATTTGGTCATTTTGTATTTTCAGCCATCATACCTATAATCATGTCCATCAAAAGATTGTTGAAAACTGTCTGGTCAGCAAAACTGACCAACTACCTGAAAATATACTACGACATTAATTTCTTCTTATTCTGCTGCCCCTTCCACGTTTCTGAAGACAACCATTCCTCTGTAACACAAGTGAGAGATTTCCAACAAAAATCTACTCCGAAAAGGTTTAGGATACGGACAAATTTATTTCAGAAAGGGGTCTGTTCCATTGCCACATTTCTTGGAGTGCTCTGGCTCATTCAGGACCTTCGAATGGCCCTCCCAAAGTATCCCATCAGTCCCACCGTCAGCTTCAACTTTTTTATGAGCGTGGTTGGAACGGTCTTCAAATTCAATACAATCAAAATATTCTGGACGAGAGGAACAGATGTGGTCGACATTTTCAATTTTATTGATGCCAACAAGGGAATGCTGAAATGGCACTCTAAGAAGTCATTCTTATCAAGAATCGCCACCAAAAAGGTTACGGCAACAGTGGTCTGTTTATCGTACACGGGAATGGCATTCTTAAACGCGTTTCGTGGCTATGAATCCGATTTTGTATTTGGGGGCGAAGAAGCCTTGGACGAAGATAGCTGGTGGATTTGGTGGAACCAGAAAATGGCCAATGCAGGTCGGATCACTTTATTTATTGAGAAACAAAATTACACATCTGCTGATGGAGGCCTCCTTATAATGGACTATGTGTTTTCATCAATTGCAACCATCGGTTATTTCCACAGGTCATTCTAAAGTTTGAGTGTGCTTCATTTTATAATGATGGAAATTTTCATCTAACATAGACTAAATCTAATTTCAATAGATACATTATCGACTCCCACTGCGACAGTTTCATGATGACATCTGTGCTCACACTATTCATAGCTGCAAAGTCTTTTTCCATCTTATTTGAAAATGAGTTGGGGCAATGTGGGAAAGGAAACTTTTTTTTTCAGAATGAAATGCTGTTTAATACCGTTGCGGGCCATGTCAACTTGAGAAATACCAAACTGACGAATAACAACAATATGATAAGCTGGAAGAAAATTCGGGAGCATTATCATGTCATGCAGGAGCTAGCTAATCTAATCAACCGAGTATATGCAGACAACGCGACTGGATTTATTCTGGAGGCTATTGTGTTCTATGCGTTGAGCATTGACTCTCTCTTCAACCAGGAAAATCGGACTCGTCCGGATCCTTTGAAATTGGGACGGTTCTTCTTTTACATTTTCAGCACTTTCTTGACTCTTCTCATGGCTGCGGATGTTTGCGCTCAGGTGTGGTATGAATTCGAAATGCATATTTTTTAAGTTGAAACATGAACAAGGTCCGTTTAGTTAACGCAAATATGGTATTTATGGATTACCAGATGAAAACTTTACAAGAATGGTTTTCAAACGAGGATAACCTGAAGGAAGTAGACATTGAGGAGTTAATCATCGTGATGAATGAACTGGACCACGATCTAGTGGCCATAAGAGGGAGCAACGTTTTCCCCATCAATTACTCCTTGTTGGCTCACGCAAGTGACAAATTTCAAAAACTATCTTGAAATATCTCGTAAGTATTAGTTAAAATTAACGGATTTTTTGTGTACGCTTATTTTATTACAGATGCTGAGCGTTACTGTGACCTACTTCATTATATGTGTGCAGACTTAAAATTAGATCCCCAATCTTTTGTATCAACTCTTTATTTGCTGACCTTACCTATTTAAATATACGGTGACTAAATATTGTATAGGAAATATAATCGTCGTACGTAATTGAATTAAACATGGATGAGTGCAAGTGGCATTAGATGGGCTTAGGCTTATAGAAAATGAATGTTAATTCTATTATATTGTGTTAACAACAGCGCTGAAGTATTCAATGAGTATACCATTCCGTGATAGTATGTACATGCCATAAATTTTAGAATTTTAAGCTAAACAAATTCAAACCTTTTACTGAAATGTAATAGTAATTTTAAGGTTGCTTTGTTTTATAATGATGCAATTTTTCTTCTAACATAGACTTAATTTAATTTTAATATAGATACATTATCGACTCCCACTGCGACAGTTTCATGATGACATCTGTGCTCACGCTATTCATAGCTGCAAGGTCTTTTTCCATCTTATTTGAAAATGAGTTGGGGCAATGTGGGAAAGGAAACTTTTTCTTTCAGAATGAAATGCTGTTTAATAACGTTGCGGGCCATGCCAACTTGAGAAATACCAAACAGGCGAAGAACAACAATATGATAAGCTGGAAGAAAATTCGGGAGCATTATCATGTCATGCAGGAGCTAGCTAATCTAATCAACCGAGTATATGCAGACAACGCGACTGGATTTATTCTGGAGGCTATTGTGTTCTATGCGTTGAGCATTGACTCTCTCTTTAATCAGGAAAATCGGACCCATCCGGATCCTTTGAAATTGGGACGATTCTTCTTTTACATTTTCAGCACCTTTCTGATTTTTCTTATAGCTGCTGCTATTTGCGCTCAGGTTGGGCTCAATTCAAAATGTAGATGAAAACTTTACAAGAATGGCTCTTAAACGAGGATAACCTAAAGCAGATAGACAGTCAGGAGTTAGTCATTGTAATCAATGCATTGGACCATGATCTGGTGGCAATAAGAGCAAGCGTTTTCCCCATCAATTATACCTTATTGGCTCAGGCACGTAACCAGATCAAAAAATTGTGCATGAAAACGTATCTAAAAATCAAATATTCTGTTTTAAATAATATTACTGGGATTTTTTTGTGTGACCATTCTTATTACAGATGCTGAGCGTTGTCGTGACCTACTTCATTATTTGCGTGCAGACTTAACAACAATTCAAGAGAAACATAATCAATTTGTAGATTCTATGTACTCTGTATTAAAAATAGTGATATGGAAATACATACAGCCTAATTGATGATTAACTATGTGCCTTATCATTTGTCTGCACTACAAGAAAAAACGTCCGCTGCAAGCAAAATCGTACAACTGAAGGACCCCTTCCCCGATCAAGGACATGGAATGAGCCAATACGTGCTGCGATGGGCTGACAAGAGCGAAAAAACTTTCTCGCCCATATATCGCCTATTCCTCTCAGAGCTGACAAAGTCTGCTGGGAAATACTAAGAGGCTTTCCACCAAAGTGTAAAGTTACGAGCACAAATAGCGTTATGTTAATGAATGAGAATAGAATAAGCATCCTAAAACTCCAATCTACCGCATCACCCAGAGTAATCAAGGTGTAGAGGAGGCTAATTGATAGGACAGAGCCTATGAACTCCGTATCAGGCCAGATCAGTGGTTGGAGGAAGGCGTTAGCCAGAATTGATAGGAACTGGGTTCTTCGATAGTAAATTGCAAGATCATGTAGCTCAGCTCTGGTTAGTTTAACGTGATTTCTAGCAATTTCACTAGAAAGACAAAAAAGGATTTTTTAAATTACAATTAAGTTTTTTTTAATTAGCTAAGTTAATTATTATTAAGCGTACCGCAGGAATGACATATGCTTATTCAAGCATATCAATGTAATTGCGCAAAGAGTAAGTATCGGGCATCCTGTTACTGTTAATGCCAGCAAACGCACCGTGTCCATTAGAAAGAGGCATGACCTTATCAAAAGGCTCAAATGTTGCTTGCTTTCGCCTCCACAATACGAGAAAATGTATTGGAGGGGAACGCTATGTAGACAAGGGACAGTTGCTGATATGACACCAATCACTACAGGGATCATGAGTATTGTAGTCAACGTTGAAATTAGCATGACGAGGAGGAAGCATTCTTGAAAGTTGGAGTTGGCAGTGTTGTTGATCCGTCTATACCTTGAAAATTCTATGAGGATGCATATGTTGGATTAAACAATGTGAAAATTTTGAAATGAGAAAGCAATTAAATATATTAGTGACTCACTTATTTTCTCATTTCGCCCCACCACTAGTGAGTTATTAATAAACTGACAGATCTCCTTTGGAAAATAGTTGAAGGTGAGCAAACAAAGATAGCCGGCAATGGAGCAAGCCAAGTAGAACGCATGGAATGCTACAGTTGCCACTTTGAATATTCTGCTGTTCGTATGCAAATGATTTTTATTTGAAATATTCCCAAACCCGTGAATTACTTCTATCACAGAAAAACAAATGGAACAGGGCCCGATGAGCTCAGAAAGTTTTTTCACGACTTGGCGCAATTTTTCAGAACGGCTGTAATTTAGCCAGCTTCTATTCTTCTTTTCCGTAGATCTTAAAATGTAAGTTTTTGGGAATGTTAGCTCAATCCCAGATTTCAACCTGATAGTTTTCGTGTTCTGAGCTACGAATTTGAATGGGATAAGACCGAAAAAGTTACCAAATTTGAGCTGCAGATCGAAAATGTCAAAAATTGCTCTGATGCTCATTTTTCTACCAAATGAAGTTTGTCTTGAGAAAGTTGACAAGTGTTTGCTAAGATATGTCTGTATTGACTGAGCGGAAGGACAAACTGAAACTACGTATGCCTTAAATGCCTACATCTTTATGCAAGGCATATTTCCACCAATTTATGTTTTCGAATCTGAAATTCCATTTCTATAGTTAATTTAAATTACCACCTTTCTCCCCTCTTTGGTTACAACTCATTTTAGGGGGGAATTTACGAAGTACAAATATTCATATTGGTGGATGGCAGTAAGTATAACATGTAGATTGGAGATAAACTCAAATCGATATTTGGCACAATAATAATTTGGCACTGTTTAACTAATGAAATCCATATGCTTACTTGAAAATAATATAACATTTTCCTTCTGTTTCTACCAAACACTAATTTCATATTTAATTTTATAGTCGAAAATTATGCGGCATGAGAATGTCAACAATTTTGGACTAATGAGAAAATATTATAGACACTTCCGATATGAACGTTGGTGTTGATGACGAGTAAACTGAAAATTACAATATTAATAAATTATTTTGTTGAAGAGAATCAGATAAATTAGTAATATCCCCAATCCCGTAAAATCATTTCTGAGGCTTTCTCTGCCTTACATCACGGGTCAAGATTAATGAATGGCTTTAAGCAAAAAACATATATTTCGTCGTTTTAAATATGAAATTGGAAAAGGGTTGGATGGGAATTTGGGCAATGAATTGGATGAGAAACGGATTGGGTTGAATTCAAAATAAAAATATTGGGGGAAAATGAGACAGCCCGGGAACCAAAATCATAGTAGGTTTTTCATGACGATTATCTCACTTTCATATGCATGCACGAGGATTAGAATATGACATGAATTTGCATACAAATGACTTTGACTCCACTCGAAACATGTTTATACGTTTTCGTTCAATGCGCGTTTCAACATGCATGCTTATGCTTACTTGCCCAGTTTGATTTTCATTTCATCTGTAGACAGCGATCAAGTCAGTTGAGTAAAATCCGATCAGCGATTAAATTTTTAAATTGCAATTAACTAAACATCTATCCAGGACAATAATAGAAGATAGTGTGAATTAGTGATATAAATAGTGTGATTATTCATTTAATCAGTGATTTTAGTGTTGACTAAATAATGGATTCCCAGAAAGGGAAACGGGGTGGTGGCTTGCATCCAAAGTATCCCGGTGGGGATGAAAGTGACAGTTCCCAAGATGACCTTGGGTTGCCACCCTTGGAAAAGAAGGATCACAAGAGGAAGAAGAAAAAGAAAGAAGAGCCACAACCATCTACCAGCAAGCAGGCAATGAAGCGGAAACTGGAGGAGCAAGATGAAGATTCTGAAGAAGACGAGAGTGACAATGAACCAGGACCATCAAAGAAGACCGAGAAACGACAAAAAAGTGAGTTTTAAAGTTTTGAATGCAACAAACCATCATCTTTATTATTGCCCCAGTCATATATTGAATTCAAAAACTAACAAAATATATATTTTATGCAGGCGGTCGAGAGATACAATGCAAAGAAGAAGGATGCACTCACATAGCTAAGAACGTCCATGGGGCAACCAACCATCAAGAACTTCACAAAAAAGGGTACAACTTCAGATGTGTCATTTGTGATCATCTGTTTTTGGATCGCAGTCAGGCAACCGCACATGTCAGTGTTGAACATGGCAGTAAAGAGTATGGCTCTTATCTTGTTGGACCCCCCGGTACAGAAATAGGTAAATACTATTCTAAGGTGGTTCTCGTGAAAATTTATGAATTTAAAATGTTTTGAATTCAAAACAACAAAAGATTTTTTTTGCAGCTAAGCCAAATGCTGATGGATTATATGCATGCAAGGATTGTCCGTACAAAACTAAGGAGTATATGCAAATCAACCACCACAAAGAAGCCCATCAAAAAGGATTTCAGTTCATCTGTGACATTTGTCACAATCTGTTTCCAACAAAAAGTATTGCTCAAACTCACAAAGCTCATCAGCACCCAGAAACACGAGGTTTAAAAATTACATTATTGACTTAATTATTTAACACTTGCTTTATTGCATGCAAAACTAATAAAATTGCGTTTTCAGTTGTTTCAGGTGATCAGTGCGGCGAACCCGGCTGCAATTATATTTTCAAGGATGGGCCCGCCAGAGCGCAACATATGAAAGTTCATGCAACCGGGTGGGGATACCGCTGCAGACTTTGCCACTGGATAATTGGTCGCAAACGTCGCGAATCTGCAGTGTCACATTGTAGAAAACTCCATGCAGGTCACTCCTCGACTACAATTATGGAAGTTAAAGAAGGAATTGCACCTCTGGCACCTGAACAAAAGAAATATAAAATAAAAGTGAAAGGTAGGAATCGAATTGCATACAAATTATTTACCCATTGAAATATGTTTTAAAGCAGAAGTAATATTTATTTAATTTAAAATTCAAAGATTTGAAATGCGATGAATGCAGCTACCAGACAACGTCGGATCAAGCGTTGAGTGGACACCGTATTCGGCATAATAAAGGTTTCCAGTTTGCATGCCCTTTGTGCCATCAGCTGTTTAAGACGGAAAAAGAACAACTCAAGCATTTAAAGAAAGAACATGATGGTAAGATCAAACTATTCAGAACTTTTCGTGCTACAATCTACTAACCACTTTGGAATTGTGTTTTTATACTTTATAGTGGACCTTGAATGCAATGAAGATGGCTGCCAATTCACCACTACGGAGTACCAAGCTTATCAAAATCACAAAACTGCTCATGAACATGGTGTCGTGAAACAATGTGGTCTATGTTATGATGTTTTTGCAAATAACCGTACTGCTCTGACCCACGTTCAGTCACAGCATCCTGGAAACCCAAATGCAATCCTACGGACTCCATCAAATGTCGTAAACTTGAAAAAAGATCGCGGTGTAGCTCACAAATACAAATGTAATTTCTGTAGTAAAACATTGATTAGCATCCAATCACTTATGTTCCATTTTCGTGATGCCCATAAAAAAACTGGAGAGGACATTTGTGGAATCAAGATTGAAATGATTGAGCCGTTGTTTCCATTGGATGAAAATGTTAAATGTCCCTATACAGAGAAATTCTTAGGTAATTGATATAATTTATTTATTTGAAATTGAGCTAGTTTGCATTCAAACATGTTACAAGTTCATTTATACTGATTCCCATGATGTTACTTGTCTTTTGTTTAGGCCAAGGAAAGCATCAGAGCAGGTACTGCTTGTATGCATGCAATAGTTTGGGTGCATTGGGATCTCATGTCAGGATTTTCCACGAGACGGAGTTGAACAATGAACCTCCAGCCAAACCAAGAACGAGTGCACTGATGAAAAGTAACTAATAATACTTTAAAACAAGTTACAAATACTAATATTTGGTTTTAAGGTAACAAATATTTGTTTATATAATATTTGTTTTTTATTTGCAGAGAACTTTGGTCATCTAGTAAGAAAATGCACTATCGATGGATGCAACTTTGAGACTTACTACAAAAGAGTCATGCGAAAACATGTCTGCGGACACGGGGCTGGGTTTGCATTCAAGTGCAATTTTTGCGATCATGTGTTTGCCACTTTTGGTGACGCCCGAATTCACATGGTCCACTGTCACACGAGGAAAATTGATTTAAATGACATCTCTGCAATGCCGAAGGAGAAGGTATTGGAGTACATGCTTAAAGCCAGAAAACAGCACAAAAGGGGTGAAAGTAAGGTTTTTCTTTATTAACAACGCTCATTAATTTTTTAAAAACATTGAATACAAAACATTAAATACCAATATTGACTTTGTTTCTACTTAGTGTTGCTCATTCGCAAGTATCGGTTGATTTGCATGCAGACTCGTATGGATATCTTACGGAAGCAGATGCTACGACGGAAACTACGTGATCCTCTCTATGGCGGAATAGAAATCAAGACAGTATACACTTGTCCCAGATGCTCCCTGATAACACACACTCTCCAGGAGATGCTAACTCATCGAAGACAGAGATGCTCAAAGAAAGCGATTTCCATGGTTGCCAAAGCCAGACTTAATGGTAAGTGACAATTTTGACTTTTGTTGCTTAATATTCTATTGCATTCAACCAATTTCAAAACATCACAATATTTATTCTTATTTTGCATTCAAATAATTACAGGAGTGGAGAAGCAGTATGGATGCACTCACCGAGGATGCAAGTTCCAGACTGACTCTGCCATAGCTATACGCAAGCACATGCTCAAACACACTTCAATCCACTGCCCAGTGATGTGCAATTTATGTTGTGACATCTTCAAGACGGTGAAGGACTGTCGCAACCACTCCAGGATTGCTCACTCAAAAATCGCATCAGCCAGCGGAAAGGCTCTTATCTTCAGGGAGCCTTTGGAAGATTTGGTGTGTACTGAATGCAAGCCCTATGACGAATTTTATCATCCCACCTGCTTTCTACTGCATACAGAGACGGACCACCCAGAGATCTTGGAAATCGAGGCAGGCCGTGTATTGACCAAGTACAACGTGGATGAGTATCATGACAAACGGCCGCCGCTACCAATGAGAGCGGTTGATATGGGAAAGAAGACTTCACTTGTGTGTGCCCCTGACAATGACAATTGGATGCAAGAGGAAATGGAATCATTGAAGAGTGGAGTACACTTCCCTTGTACGCTTTGTGATGAAATCTTCTATGCCAGAACGTGTTTATACCTCCATTATGAGATGAAACATCGGCTGAAGTAGACTAGTGCAATTGATTTACTTGTATTCAATTTATTTCCATTTCAATGAATTTTTGTTTCTTTACTTACCTAATTTTGTTTTCATATCTTACTCTTATTCAATAATTTGTGTAATCTAATTGTTGCAGATTTATACTATGAATTTTATTGTAATAATAATTATAACTCGTCCATTGTTAACTATCCGGAACCAAACTTGCGTCAGTGTATTGCATTATTTTATATGACCTCCTTTAGTCACGTTTTAATTTAATCTTTTGAACTGGCATACATTGTGTTTTCTTCAATATTTTGCATGCAAAGCACAGTCAAGCCCAGGAAACGACAAAATTTCCCCCGGGGGAATTTACTTTTCCCCGGGGGAATTTACATTGTGGAAAGTGGATTGCATGAAAAATGGATTGCATGAAAAGTGGATTGTATGAAAAGTGGATTGTATGAAAAGTGGATTGCATAAAAAGTGGATTGCATGAAAAGTGGATTGCATGGAAAAGTGGATTGCATAGGTTAGATGTTCATTGCATGCAATTTGATTTTACCCCAACAGTGCAGCGCGAAACAATCCATCAGCTGTTGAATACAATAGTAAACAAGGTGTTACAGACAGAATGACGTGTAGGTTTTCATCTTTATGTGCTTGTAAATATTCAGTGAAAGTTTTTTTAGCGAAGTGAATAAGTAACCCTGTAGCTCGTGTTGATGATTGAGTTGAATTCAATGCTAAGCAGTTTGAACGGTTATTATGCTTTCTTTTATATTACTGAATTAAAGGTTTCCATTGCCAATAAGTCGTTTTCTGCATAATAAAAAGAACAGTTTGCATACAAGAGTTAATTCAATCCAAGATTATATTTAATGCTACAGCAAAAACTTATCAATTATTCCCTAATTAATTCAATAATAAATTATACAACGACAGCAAGAACTTATCATATTCATAACGAACCGACAACAACCAAATTTAACCCAACTTAATCAGTATGCCATATAACCTAGAAATCTCAGATTTGAAAAAAAAACATTCAGTTGACCTGTTTTGCATACAACTTTTTCTTTACAAGTAGCAAACATCTAGTACAGTTTTTCATACTTGAGAACATGCAATAATACTTTAATACTCAACTTAATCTCGTTCCTAACAACAAAATTTCCTTTGATCAGTCCATTGTATTTCTCGTAGGGTTTTGTGGGATCATGAGGTATGTAAAATGTTCCAGCAGGGTGGCACCCAGTTATTGACATGTACCGGACGTAACACTCCCAAAACTCTCTACTTCTAAACACAAATCCACTACACCCAGGAAGATTCAATTTTTCTGGAAACCTCGCTCCCACTTTCTTATACGCTGGTGTCCCTTCAAAAATCCTGAATACTTCATCTATCCCGTCCATCATCTTCTGAATATCTCTAGGATCCGATAAATATCCCACATCAATGATGGGAGGGCCATTTGGGTCAGTCGAATTTAACTTCACGCTGCCCCTGCTCTTCGGCCTATTCATGAACACTTGAGCCATCATGGGACCTTCCCCACTGTGAACGGTGTCATTTCCCACAATCCCAGTTCCAAAGTAGGCTTGCTTATTCGAAACAAAGATCAGATTTAAGTCAGCCCAATCGCCGTCGCCTTCTGCTTTAGCTACTGACGAAGCCACAAAAGCCTGGCCAGTAGTGCCTAGCGTTGAGGAATAGGGACCGTCCCCAACGGTATTGTAGAATTCAAAATTGCGTGGATTCAAATCCCTGTCATTGTCCATTACCAGGTCTGCACTATTTAAGACAAATGGAAGGTTTACAAATACATGGTCTTGGAAGTTGAGTCCCACAGGCAAATCCTTTATTACAGGGATGTTTGCTTCACGAAGTGAGTCTTTAGGACCGATTCCTGATCGGAGAAGGAGTTGTGGAGACCCATACGTTCCGGCGCTGAGGATTATTTCATTTCTGGCGTAGACACAGTTTTCAGGTAGATTTCGGAGCAATGGGGAGGATGTTTGGAAGCAGACGCCGATCGCGCGGTTGTTGTTAAAGAGCTACGTTGATTTAACAGAAAACAGATTTCCCATTCAATGCGATAGTCATGTAATATAAATGTGAAAACAGGGTAAATATATATTTTTACGATTTTGATTGCAGTAGTATTCGTGGCAATCAGGAGATTTGGAGTGGTTGCCAAAATTGGGTTGATGTATGCATAAAGGGAGTTTACTCGTCTTCCTCGTTTCTTGGTAAATTCTACTGCTGAGAAGCCTAGAAAAAATGGTGAAACTAGATTTAACCACGGGTAAAGTTATTTTCCAAGTTTCGATGATGTCAAATACGCACTAATTCTTTGTGGGCCATTTGGATCAGCAATTTCATAGCCTAAATTCTTTCCAGCCTCCAGCCAAATATTCAGACCGGGAGTATACTTTGGTCGACTTATTGTAAGTGGGCCTGCAAAGCCGTGTTGCTCTATACGGATTTAATTAACGGAAGCCAATAACAATTATTTAAAACCAGATTATTATAAAGTCATTTGCAATACATTTCCAAATGTATTACCCGATGGATGATCCCCTCGATAATTCTCTGCCCTTTTGAAATATTTTAACATATTTTTGTAATTCCAGCTGGCATCTTGTACTAGATTAGCCCAGTTATCGTAGTCCCTGGGGCTCCCGCGATTGAAAAACATGAAGTTCAAGTTACTTGTCCCACCCAACATTCTTCCAGAGAACACTGTGATAATCTGTGCATTAAATGTGTAATTAATTAAAGTTTAAGTAAGAGTAACGATACCTTTTATATTTTGAGTATGCAAATGCATTTATTCTAGAATTTTGCAATGGATTTTACCCCATCATTCCGCAAGCCAGCGTTCTTCTGCGGAATAGAATCGTAGCTAAACGTCACGTCCGGATCACCAAGAAACGTGGGGGCGAATGCTGGGATGTCAGAATCCTTCTTTGGCACATCCCCACACTCCAACACGAGCACAGTGAACTTTTTGCCTTCAGTCAGCCTTCGAGCTACAACTAGGCCTGCTGTCCCACCTTTAATATTAGATAACCTCTAATTATTCATGAATTTATTAACGGATTATCAATACTCTAAGAAATTACCTCCAACAATTAAAAAATCAAATGTGTTTTGTGGAAAAGTTGATGCTGAATATGTACATGATGGAGTGAGGAGGAAAAACAGGATATTGTGGAGGTGAGAGATGGGGAAGGAGATATTTTGATAGTTTTTATTTGACATATTGTTGATTTAGGTGGAAATTAGTATTCTGAAGTTCTTGAGAGCCCTATAACAATCCTCAAACGACGGTGTAATACAAGCTAATCTGTCCTCTGAAGTGATGATAATTACCATGAACAAAAACCTTGATGTTGTCATTTAGCTGACTCACGTCACAAATCCAGCCAGACATGAATGGGAATGGAGCACATTTTCATGAAACACGGAGTAGGTACTTAATTTATTTGATGTAGCACAGATATAGCAGAGTTGTAACAATGCAGCATGCAGCTGCAACACGTAAACAGACATACATAAAGTAACTTTTAATCTTTATGCTATGCTGGCTTAAACTTAAAATAGCTTTAGTCAGACATTTGTTTTGCTTTAAGAGATACAAACTTTAAACTTAAAGCTTCTCGCTAAATAAAGTTTACATTCTCATAAAACCAGAAAATGACTGACTCAATAAATTACCAAAGTGGGTTGGATTAATGCATATAAAATCAACAAGTTGTTTTAATCTTAAATACTCTGGTGAGACATTTTTCATGTTGTCTCAAAAACGTTATTCTAACATCACAGACATGTAGCAGTCAGACCTACTCTAAGTAATTATAATCATTCCATTATTATTAGTATATTGCAGTGGTAATTCAACTACAAGGACGACTCGACTAGTAACAAAGTTTTCATTGATAATCAGTCAAATGTGTTGGTTAAAGTTATGTTAAGCATCAGCATCAACACTGATAGTCTTTCTGTTCCCTCGTACTTAATATTCCCAATCCTGCAAAATCATTTCAGACGCCTTCTCGGCAACCGCATAAACAGGGCTTTGAGTATTAGCGTTGCTATTAATAATTACTGAGGCATCAGCGATCCTCAGTCCTTCAACTCCGAAAACCCTGTAAAACATATATAAATGCACAATAATAGATATAAAAAACTTTTTTTTAGAAATATTACGGATGTATTTTAAAATAAAACCTGATTATTCAATTAATACCTCAAGTTTGAGTCAACAACGGCGTCACCACTAGAGCGTTCTCCCATTTTACATGTTCCAACAGGATGGCATCCAACTGCAGAAGTGTATCGGATGTAGCACTTCCAAAACTCTTTACTCCTAAAAGTAAATTCACTGCACCAAGGGAGATTCAGCTTTTCTGGAAACCTCGCTCCCACTCTCTTATATGCGGGCGTCTTCTCAAAAATCTTTAGCGTCTCATAAATTCCATCCAACATTATTTGCATATCTCTCGGATCGGAAAAGAATCCGAGGTCAATTATAGGTGGACCATCTGGATTCTTTGGATCCAGTCTCACGCTTCCCTTGCTTTTTGGTCTGGTTAGGAATACGGACACAGCCATGGGCCCTTCCCAACTGTTGAATGAATCATTCTTCGCCGGCGTCATTCCAGTGTAAGCTTGCTTATTTTGCGCCATGACTACCTGCAAATCCCCCCAATTAGACTGACCTTCCGATTTTGCTACCGAGGACGCCATAAAAAGTTGTCCGCTTGTTCCTAAAGTAGACGAGTAGGGGCCGTCGCCAGCAGTTTGATATACTCTGAAGCTATGCTGATTCAAGTCTCTTTCATTATCCATTACCAGCGTCTGGCTGTTCAAGACGAATGGAAGGTTTACGAATACATGGTCATGGTAGTTGAGACCCACGGGCAAATTCTTTATTACAGTGATGTTTGCTTCACGAAGTGAGTCTTTAGGACCGATTCCTGATCAGAGCAAAAAGAGGCAGTTTTACAAATGAGGTGGGGGTCTGGTTTCCCCTGTAAGCTATAAAAGATTACCTGACCGGAGAAGGAGTTGTGGCGACCCGTATGTTCCGGCACTCAGAATTATTTCATTTCTGGCGTAGACACAGTTGCCAGGTAGATACTTTGCTAATGGGGAGGTTGATTGGAAGCAGACTCCGATAGCACGGTTGTTCTTAAAGAGCTGCATTAATAACAGAAGATGCATTCATGTCTTTAGCTCGGAACGAAAACGAATGATGAATAAAAATATAATCCAAACTAAGTTTTTAAAATGTACAATTTTTGTTGCATTCGTATTCAAAAAGATCAATAGATTTGGACTAGTTTCCAAAATTGGGTTGACGTAACCATCAAATGAGTTTACTCGTCTTCCTCGTCTTTTCGTATGCTCGATTGCGGAAAAGCCTTTCAATCAAAGTAAAGATCAATTTTTCATAGGTTTGAAAGATGTTTTAATTTTAAAAAAATGAAAAATTTCTCACTAATTTTCTGTGGTCCGTTTGGATCAGCAACTTCATAGCCTAACGACCTCCCAGCCTCCAACCAAATTTTCAGTCCTGGAGCATATTTTGCGCGACTTATGGTGAGTGGTCCTGTGTAACCATGTTGGTCTTTGAATTTAATAGAATAAGATTTTTTTAAATTTTGCTCTCTCGCAACATGCTTAAATGACAAAATAAAAAAATATACCCGAAGGATAATCTCCTCGATAAGTTTCTGCCCTCTTGAAATACTTTAGCATGTTGGAGTAGTTCCAACTGGCATCTTGTGTCACATTGCTCCAGTTTTCGTAGGTTTTCGGATTTCCTCTGTTGTAATTCATGTAGTTCAAGTTGCTTGTCCCACTCAACATCCTTCCAGTGATTACTGTCATTGTCTGATTAGAGAACAGCAACATTTATATTTGAAATCGGAAATAGGCAAACAATCTGGACGCTGAAATAGCAAATAATTATATGTAGCATGTACTGAGATATACCCCATTATTTCGCAAGCCAGCGTTTTTCTGTGGAATAGGAGTATATCTAAACGTCACTTCCGGATCGCGGACAAACATTGGCGCAAAGGCTGGAATCTCAGAACCAACTTTTGGCATATCCCCAGACTCCAACACAAGCACATCGAACTGTCTTACTTCAGCTAGCCTTCGAGCAATACAAAGACCTGTAAGGAATTCATTCGTTTATAAGCACCACAGGATTTTTTGAAGAAAAAAACTCTTGATGCGGATAACAGTACAGATGCTGAGGAATACGGAAAATCCATAACATTAAATAAGAAATCATTTATCACCGTAACAGCTTTCCCCGTTTAACTTTCTGGTTTGCCATACGTCCCTAAACTCTTGCACTATCTTCCCTATCAAGACTTTTTTTGAAATTCCAGATTTAGGGCTATATAAACGTATTAAATCTACAAACCTGCAGTACCGCCTCCTATTATTACGAAATCGAATGTGTTTTGTGGAGAAGGTGATGATGTTGTTGTGCATGTGCATGATGACGTGAAGATGAAGAACAGGATGAGCGGGAGGGGACAGAAGGGGTATAGGATATTTTGGCTAATTTTCCTCCGCATATTTTTACTAAAATAGGTGATGGTAAACTGGCAAGTTTACAAAAATTATTCGTGAATTCAGATGCACATGTTTGTTACGGAAGAGCGTTCTGCATGCAGGAACGGTTCAAGTGGAACTGCTTCTTTGTGCTGTGGGATGCGAATTATGACGTACAATAAGAAAAGATCCTTGATGCTTTATTCATTTATTCCAAAATCAGACGAAACATAAAATGCAGTCAGACGTGCCCGTAAGGTTTGATATTGGTAGCAGACATAGCAATGTACTAAATTAAATGTGCAATTTGTCTATTATCTGTGGAAAAAATGGTACTAGAAAAACATCAATATTATTATAGGGATAACGACAGAAGAGATATGTTTTCAGGCTCACTACAACCTCATCCCGCATTGAACTGCGCGTGATTAAAGTACTAATTATTGGAAGGCGATAATGCAAAGACAATTTTAATGAAGCCCTATATATACTAAGGTTTAGTATTACCAAGGTTTAGATTAATTATGGTGGCAGCTGATGTGTTAAAGCTAAACTATTATCACTGTAAATAATCAGAGATATAAATACAGTTAATTTTATTATGGTACTGGCCCCAATACTTTTGCCTCGTGTTCATCACCCTACGATTTATCTTTAAGATCTGATAATGGACAGTAACAGAGACTTGAATTTGCGTATGTTTTAGTTAAATCTGTCAGGGATGACGCTTGATCCTGTACCCTGCACGCATTATAAATTATTTGACTTTTAAAGTCTTTAAGTTTTATAATCTAGATTAATAATATCGGGAAAAATCAGTTTGTATTGAAACTAAACATCAAATTTCGGCCAAATTCCTTTTGCTTATAAATAATAATATTCTAAACGTAATTAGTTCATTCAAATTCGATGAAATTCAATAGAAAGAGGAAATGTAGCTACTACATATATTAGTTATTTAAAAATATATTTCTATGTTAGGACTGGAGCTTGTTACCTTACGCTATGTGTATTACAAATGTTTTCAAACTTTTCCAAATCTCAGCCATTTTTAAGTTTTACAACCCAGATTTTATTTTCATAGAAAATATTGCAAACACAATAAAATTCGGAAAAAGGAGGAAACGCACTCAGTCAAAGATGCGATTTTTGGTTTGTTGGTTTACAGTCTCTCTTCTCCAATGCGCTAAATTCAAGTTAAGCCATCTCTCTACATGCAGGCGTTGCCGTGATAAGTTTTCTGTAACTCATTCAATTCTTTATGCTTATTGAAATATGTCAACAAAACTTATTGTTTAGAGTTATTTTTTTATCGTCAATACTAGAGTTTGCAAAACACAGTTGAAAAACCGTAGTAATCCCGTCCATTTTTCATCCTATTGCTTTTTGCTTAATCATGCCGTACTTGGAATCAGTTCTTGACTTCAATATGATTCACACATTCACATATCATTCATAATCATTCCAGCATCATCAAGCAACGTGTAAAAACTACATTTATGATGCTGAGATGATATATGTTATATGGTTTCGTTATTGTTATCTCTTTAGGCATTCCAACAAACTGTTTACCACTTGGATTAGAATGCGAGTTCAAGATAAGAGCCACGGTGTCATCCCTCATTAGTCACTCAGCAGGCAATGACTAAGTTTCTTCACACTAGTTCACACGGTTTTTGGCAAGCCAGTTAAGAAAAAATTAAGAAGGAAGCCCAACAATGGAAATCTTCCGACTTGTTGTGGGCAGCACAGGTTCGTTTGCAATTTCTCCGCCGAGACAGTTTAAATATAAATATTAATTTTTAAGACCTACTGGTTACCATAAGGAGGCCATACTCCCATGAGCAAATGCTTAGCAACCAACAAAGGAAATACAAATACTGTGTTAATTGCTATACAAACAAAATTAGTGATTTAGGTGTGCATAAAAGCGCCTATATGGAGTGAATTTTAAAAAACTGCCAAAGAATTCGATGGACCGTTTAATGGTATAAAATTTATTAATTGTATTTAAAGGGTGATCCTCTGTCAATTTAAGCCTTTAGTGCCAATAACTATCTATTACGGCTTGCATATTAGCAAAACGTAACTAAAATTGATGATATTTTTAGCATTAAAATCACTGTCAAATGATCCATCAACTTCTTTGACAGTTTAAAAAGTCCACTACAATTAAGCACACTTATTAACTTTTAAGCGGCATGCAGCAATGCTAAGGTTTTGAAACTTTTCCGAAAAACTAAGAAACACATTTCCAAACGTGTTTCTTAGTTTTTTATTAAAGTAAAGATTTATTTTTATCAACACGCAATAAAAAAGTTAATCCTTTAAAAGTATTCATGGTAGTAGATGATACTTGAAAATTTACGGACTATTCGTGATTGGTTGATTCCTGGTCAGTACAGATTTTCTGACCCTCGGACTTTTTGTTTCCGGATTTTTGATTATATATACACATGTAGCACAGTAACCATCAGATCTTTTTTGTAGCTGCAAGTAAGCGCTCATACAAGTAAGCTCTATGGGAGCATCGATATTATACTTTGTACATGGCCTCCTAATGAACATTAACAGGACATTACTATAAGAGAAAAAACTTAAAAAATCGCAGACGTAATGGTTTTGATATTTTCTTAGAGTGCCCGATTAATACTGTTGTTTTAACCATCAATTCATCTGTAATAATAAGGGACAATTGGCCTTTGCTCGCAATGGGGTTGAATATTTGGAATGGACACGTTAAAAGCTTAAGGAATGATCTGCTTCTTAACAAAAGAACTTCTGCAGAGGTAATCTATGACGTAGTTAAGTTATGGGTAGGGGAGAACGGGCGTAGTGCAACGCTAGATAAACTACTCAATGTGGTGGAGGGAATATGCGAAGCAAATGATGCTGGGGGTGAGTACGAGTTTGAAATCTATCATTTATTCTATCATAAATTTTTTCAAATGCTAACTACTTGAAACTATCTCTGTTCTTAACAGAATCCCTCCGGCTCCACTTTTGTTTACCGTGTAAAGCTGCATACAACAATCCATCAATCGATTGGTATAACATTTCTCCTGCATTTCAAAATCGAATACACAAAGCTTTCGAAAAGTTCTTCCCTAATTTAAAGTTCTCGGAGACTTTGCCAAATTTGAAAGGACCACCTCTGATAAACTTAATGACTGGAAACCAACCTGAACCATTCGTTCACTCTTCCTCTGACACGCTACGTGAATCCTTAAATCTGGCCAGGTCCTCAGATAGCGGGGATCTTCAGCTTGGTGAGAGTGGGAGTGTGCCCCAAAGTGCGAGTAAATTGATTGCCTCCATGTTGCCGGATGAAAGTCACAATATGACGATTGGGAAAATTAAATATAGCACACGTCGTTCGCACGTCCTTGGAAATGGAAGCGAAGGAACGTCCGGGTATCTCGGGACGTTTGATGGGAGAGTTGTTGCCGTTAAGAGACTCCTATTAGACAAATTTATTTTGGCAGATAAAGAAGCTGAAGCCTTGACACAGTTGGGTCAGAATGCAAATGTTATTCAGTACTTTTGCAAAGAGACTGATAGTCAATTTTGTTACCTGGCTTTGGAGTTGTGTGTCGCCACGTTAAGTGACTGGGTTGAAGGTAGGTACGATAATCCTAACGTAGATGGGATTAAGGTTTTGAAGAACGCGACTAAAGGACTGGACTATCTTCACTCGAAAGGGATTGTGCATCGAGATGTCAAGCCAGCCAACGTGTTGCTGAGTGATACAGGTGAACGTGATGGTGGTGTGAGGACGCTGATTAGTGACTTTGGGCTAAGCAAGATAATTCAAAGTGGGCGGATGAGCTTTTCGGTGAGTAGAGTTCGGGGGACCAAAGGTTGGATTGCCCCGGAGGTTCTTGCGGAGGATGAGGAGGGAGGGAACCGTGGGAGAAAGGTAAGAATTTGGAGTTATTTCAATGAACATTTATTTCCATGCTGAATTTATATGTATTTTTTCTTATTGCAGACCAGCGCAATAGATGTTTTTTCAATGGGGTGTGTTTACTATTACGTGCTCAGTAAGGGCAAGCACCCTTTCGGGGTTGAACGCCGTCGCGAAATCAATATCGAGGATGATAAGTATGACCTTTCGAGCATTTTAGTGCAACCGAAGGGTGCTGCTGAATTGATAAAGTTGATGATTTCTAATGATCCCGTTAAAAGACCTCCATTTAACGCTGTTCTCAAACATCCGCTGTTTTGGTCAAACAAAAAAATTCTTGAGTTCTTTGTGGAAGCTAGTGGTCGGTTTGAAAAGAAGAGCGAGAAAAACTTTCCTCTTTTAAAATCGTTTGAGGGAGGTAGAAAAATTGTTTTTAGTGATAATTGGATGGATAAAATCTGCAAGTTTGTGAAAAATAGCTTGGAGGTCAGCAAAAGAAAGTATCGGGCAAAATATGATCGGGCATCATTGAAAGGTTTGCTCAGGGCTTTGAGGAATATGAAAAACCATTATGAAAGTATAGAGCAGGGAGCTCGAGATAGTTTGGGTGAAATGCCCGATGGGTTTATTAACGCAGCATAAATGCTGTGTTTATAGGATTCCTCTACTCCTCACTGGGAGAATGTCCGTCCGTCCGTCCG
>JAQGAH010000936.1:0-21401 GCA_034696885.1 Lepidocyrtus paradoxus | reverse complement strand
TAGATTTTACAAACCAGTTAAGAAAAATGGGACAGTGTAGTTCTCTAATAACAAATTTGAGAAGAAAGATTTGTCGTCTTTCTACGATAGTGAACAGATCTATAGATTCTAGAAGACCATTAATACAATATTGAGTTCTGTTTATTTTCTTCCTCTTCGTCTTTCTATGGACTTTAAGCCCTCTAGGATAAAAATAATTACATAAGAACCTGTTGACCTTAGCTTGCAGCGTATTTAACTGATTCTCTGTTTGTGTCGCCCATACGCTAATACAATAGTCTGGTATACTTATTATATAACATGAGATTAATATTTTGAGAAGGTTACAGGTAAAGTAGCGTTTTATCGAGTACAATTTACATAATGCACTATTCATTTTTCTTTCTACATGTTCATAATGCTTCATAAAAGTAAGATTCGTGTCAATATTTACGCCCAGATATTTAAATGTATTTACCACTTCTATATTAATACCATTAAAACTGATTGAGTTGCTGAGTAAATTTTTGGACTCGGTGTCGCTAGCCTTGTGAAAATACATAACCTTTGTTTTATTTGCATTCACAATTAACTTATTTTTGTCACACCAATCGCACAAATTTTTTAAACATTTATCTATTTCCTTAATGCCTTCCTCGAGATTCGTTGCGTCAACAAAAAACACAAGATCATCTGCATATAAAACATGCAGTAGGTGAAGGGCTGTATCTATATCATTGATAAATAAACTGAAAATTAATGGGGCTATCTGAGCACCTGCACCTGTGCCAGCTTTTAACTCAAACTCCTCGGAAATGTATTCCCCATTAACTATATTGAATTTGCGAGATTTATAATAATCTTGAATCAATTTTATCATGTAGGGATCGATAGTATTATCAAAATTTTTCATTAATTTTTCTAATAGCAATTCATGTGAAACCGTATCGAACGCCTTACGGAAATCAACAAAAACTGCAATAGCTTTTCCATTTCTTTTTTGAATGATGTTAAATATGTTTTGCGTGAAATACGCAACCGCAGTTTCACAAGAACGGCCAGTTCTAAAGCCGTGTTGCTTATCATTTAAATTATTGGAAACCATTGAATTTAATCGATTAAACATAATATTTTCTAATATTTTAGCAGGAAAAATATTCCCAAAAATTGCTCTATAGGAAGAAGGAGATAAATGACTTCCTTTTCCCTTGTATAAAGGTGTGCATTTGGTTATTTTAAATTTCTCTGGTATTGTAGATGTCTGTAATATTTCATTAAAAAGTATTTTAAGTGGAGCTAGAAGCTGTTCAGAGAACTGCTTATATATTCTACGTGGTATATTTGTACAATTGTCGCTGCTTTTTTTGACATATTTAATTGCTTTCGTGATTTCATCACTGCTGATGAGTAGCAAATTGTAATTAGGATATAAATATTTGTACTTATTTTCATATTCACCAATTTGATTTGAAACACAATCTACATTACTTTCCGATGAATTCACTATAAACTCATTAGCTAACGCATGACATATACTAACATCATCATTACATACAATTCCGTTAGCACTAATTAATTTAGAAATATTCGTTTTTTTACAAAATTTGTAATTGGTAAGTTTGTCCATAATGTTCCACAGATTTGAAGAATCTTTTTCTGTTTCAAACTTTGCCGTAAAATACGCCTTTTTTGCTGTGAGGACGCACTCGTTAACAATATTCTTACATTTTTTATAACATAAATACTGATAGGGATCACCAGTCGTATTAAATAGTTTTTTCGCCTCATCCCTCTCCCTAAACAAATCCAGCATTATACTGCTGAACCATGGGGCATTATTGGGTTTGACAATTTTAGTTTTTATGGGTGCATGTGGGAGAAGATATGTCAAAACTAACTTTTCTATTCTGTCAAAACAAACATTCACATCACTTGACAATACTATTCGCCAATTTATCTGATTTAAACTGTTGGAAAAATTGTCCGTATCAATATTTTTATAAGGGCGATAACTGATTTTTTGAGAAAAATTATGTTTGAGTTTACATTTTTTCCGTACCACGTAAACTAATTGATGATCTGAACCCGCAAATTCATATTGTCCAGATTGCTTGTACATTTCAGGCACATTCACATAAATGTGATCGAGTAAGGATTTTGTTAAGCGAAACCTGTTATTGTCTCTATATTGACATATTCTTGTTGGTTTAGTAATTAATTGAGTGAGTTGAAAACTTCTAGTTACAATATTCAGTTTACCCCTATCTCTTGTTTTTGAAAGCAAATCTATGTTGAAATCTCCTAATATTATTGTTTCACAGGTAAAATCTATCGTTTGTAAGGTATCTTCGATATACCTAAATACAGTTTCATTAATAATGTGAGGGGGAATATAGAACACTATTACTATAATTGGTCTAATTCCTTTTATAAATATTTTCACAATAGTGCACTCCAATAAACTTGGCTTATTGCCAACTATAGGTAACAATTCAAATTTAATATTCGATTTAATGTAAACTAACGTTCCGCCACCTTCACGGTCTTTTCTGTCATTTCTGATCAGATCATACCCTTGAATCATAAAACTATTTGCACTGTCTCTACTTTCTTGTAATTTTGATTCAGTAATTGCATACACTATTACACCATATTCATTTTGCAATAAATTTTGCAGTTGCAAAAACTTTGAATGGGATCTAATCCCATTCATGTTTTGATGTAGGAACTTCAATCCTTTGGGAAGTATGTAGTTATATTTGTGTTGAAACGGCGTATGTTCATTTTCGGTATTCTCTCCATGTGTTGAGTTGAGATCTGTGTCGTGGAATGGTAGTTCCATGTCTCCAGCCCTTGTTGAGTGTAGACAGTCCTTTGTAGAAAGTCCATTAGTAAAAAGATAGTGTTAGTATATGAGACAGTAAGTTTGAATATCATGGATCCAACTTACAGTTTATGGGGCATATTGTTTTTATAGCCATGCCCCTAGCTAAGGAGCGTCAGGCCAAAACTCAATGGGAAGCAGGTTGGGATGAGACAGGTTGTATTGTGTAGCTCTTCTTATTGGGGGTCCTCTATAATTCAAATGGGGTCAGGAGCATCGTCTCATCTCTGCGGTTGAAGTGGGTGGGTAGGTAGAGATGATGATGATGGTGAGGATTGATTTTTCACACAAGTTTTTAACTTCACTCTACTTTCAGACACCGATTAATTATAGAAAAGCGGAAATTATCACTTCGTCAAATATTTAAAAATGATGTGCAAATAAAACTCTTTGATTTGATATACTATTTGTATTTTTTGCACTCTTAAGAACTGGATAAAAATGTGTTTAAAATAAATTCTGTGACTAGCTTCATAAAAAGGACATGTATCCTTGTCCGCTTCTATTCTACATTCTAAAGGACAGCGTCGGTGGCACCTTTACTCATTCCATTCCAAGGAAACTTGTTAAAACTAGAAACAATCAGTTTAACTTTAGTCCATCTGCTCGCACTATTCGTTTAAAGAAGGTGAAAAGTTACTATTTAAAACAATACAATTTTACAAAGGATCGGCATTTTTTGAAAAAAGTTAGAGAATTTGGTAAACGTGTACAACTTTCAATTACTGAAGATGCAAAATGCAAGGTCGATAAGCTTTGTAATGGTAGTAAGGAAGGAGTGTGGGCTGCTTTGAAAAAATTAAACGTTAAGCTATCAACTGACTGTGTGATTAACTCAGACGTGGATCTTGATGAAATTAATAGATTTTATATAGATATGGGGTTTCAGGATAATGTAGTACTTTATGACACATTGGATTCATACGTTTCTCCGAAGGCAAATGTTAGTTTTAAAATGACCAATGTCAGTTCGTTTGATGTACTTAAATCATGGAAGGAAATGAAAAATGTCACACCCATCAAGCAAGAGATTCTATATCCTGCGACGAGGAGGACTGATGATAAGCACTCCAGTCCAAATATCTATCCAGCTTTCTGCTGAGTAATCCAGATGCATGAAAGAGACATACCCATGTATGTGAGATGAGAGAGGAAGGAGATGGGAATGAATGGGAATGACATTGAGAGTGTTATGATCATGACGGAGAGATGCAAGTCATGAAGAATAGTTAGTTAAGTTAGTTATTAGTGGTCAACGTTAAATTAGGGAATGAGGCTTGATAACCGTGGATGCGGGAATCAGTAAGCTCATTAGTTGATCAGTGCTACATTTAGCGAATAGAAATGTATTGTGATTTGAAAGATAAATGAGTTTAGATTTGTGAAATATAAATATTGTATCAATCAATAAATATTAGAATCTTGACCGAGGCAGTAATCCTCGAATTTAAATATGTGTTATGTCGCGTTCAATTCATTGTTGCAGTTAGCATGGGCATTCCAAGCCGGGTTTACAGGACAAACCACCAGTGGATGGGGAAGGGCCTAGGAGGATGTAGTAGAGGCGATCCATTCTGTGCCTTATCTTGGCCAATTATCTTCCATTGACATAATATCATCCCCCTTAACCCCCCAGAACCATATGACAAAAAGAAAGACAAAAAAGCACTTGATCCATGTGGAATGTCTAGATTTATGCTGAATTCGCTTTTTCCCATTCCGTACTTCCTTGATTTGATTGCACAATTTTGCAATTTATCTTTTCTCAACAACAAGATTCCACCAGGTTTAAAAAAATCTAAGATAGTTCCGATTCCTAAAGTTAGCCATGCCAATACGCCGGATAAGTTCCGGCCAATTTCGATCAATCCTATCTTGCTTCTTCTTCTTGAAAAAATTTATTTAAATAAATTGAATAAGTATCTCGAAGAAACCGAGCTATTGACAGATTTACAGTTTGGTTTTAGGAAATACCTCTGAGCATGCAATGTTGGTGCTAACTGATTTTGTGAGGAGTGCAATAGATAAAGGGTTCATTTGCGTTGTGGTGTCTATAGACTTGAGGAAGGCATTTGATAGCATAAACAGGAGTAAATTACAGATAGAGAGCAGTATGTTGAAGTGAATGGCAAACAGTCTGGTGTTGTGAAGTCGTTAGTAGGACTTCCGGCCGGAAGTGTCCTCTCGCCGAATTTGTTCTCGTTATATTTAAATGACTTGCCTATGGTTCCAGGTATAGACTTAGCTGTAGCATTTGCTGACGATAGTAACATTGTGTTTATTGGTCAACCCAAGCAGTTAGATGAGGTTCGAATTAAGGTTGAATCAGGAATGCGAAATGTGTATGAATATTTTATCAATCTTGATCTGACAATGAACGTCAACAAAACAAATATGATTACCTTTGCTACTAGTCCAAATTGCAATATTCAGTCTTTTGCTTTTACTTTAAATGATTGTGTAATATCCAATTCAGAGACACTTAAATGTCTAGGGTTAATACTTGATCCTCGTTTAAATTTTTCCAGTCATGTCAATAAAGTGACCAGTGTCTGCTTTATTCGAATACGGCTTCTGTACTCAATACGTAACTTGATAAGCAAGGGTAGCTTGATTATTTTGGCTCATTCACTAGTGCTAAGCGTGGTGCACTATATGATTTCGGTGTGGGGAGCAACGTGTAAGAAGGTTTTGAAATCAGCAGATAAGATCATAAGAGCTCTGGCTCGCTTAGTTCTGGGAAAACATAAATTTGATAGTATTTCTGATGACATAAATGTCGAGCTTAAGTGGCTTTTTACAGAAGAAATGAGGGACTATAGAACTTTATGTATAATGTATAACATTGTGAACTTGAACTGTATTCCATATTTTCACGACTCTTTTTTTAAGGGTGGGGACGTGCATAACTATGGCACAAGAGGTTGTGATAATATTAGAACAGATGGTCTCTCCAGAACTTTTATTGGTTCGCAGAAATTTACGATTAGGGCAGCTAATTTGTGGAATCAACTACCCCCGTTTATTCGTGATTCAAAATCTGCGAAATCTTTCAAAAACATGTTAAAAGATACTTTATTGTTGCGGTAGAAAATTGTTTATCTAATGAAAATGGGTAATTTGTAAATTGTAAATTTAACTAATTTGATATAACGTTTGTAATTCTGTTAATTTAACTAGAGCTTATTGTCCAGAGTTGTGTCATCTTTCAGTATTTTGTTTGTGGATTATGTTCAATTAATTTTGTACAAATGAGGCAGACAGTACCGAATGGGGCACTAGGCTGTACATGGTTTTCCTCACATGAGGTTTTTCCATGTGCTGCTGTCTGACAGTTATGCCAGGTTTTTTTGTGAATTTAATTAGATATAGGTGAACAGAGGAAGAGCCTATTTTATGGATTCTGTTTCACTTTTGCTATTTTCTGACTTTGTAATTTTTTGTTCAGATATTCTTTAAATAAATAAATAAATAAATAAATAAACCTGTTGTTTCTGAGTTGCAGGCAGCAGTGTTCTATTATGTAAAACTGTAATTTAGATTTGCGTCTAGTAAAGGTAAAAACAAAGAATAAAATGCAAATCTCAACAATACTACTGCGCTCGTCGTCACATATTATACAATAAAACCATTTAGCTTCTGGTCTTTCATTTTCATCTTCTTACGGACTAATTAGCAGTTTCAAGGCAAAGAATATCAGATTAATGAGACATAACATCAGATATGTAATTCAATACCACCTTCTTTATATTAAAAGGGAATTTAATCCAGGGAATCTGAAGAGTTGGAAGCCTCGTACACTTCTATAACAGGTTCCATCGCGCTTAGTTTTCGTTTGTCATGCGCCTATCACAAATCAAATGGGATTTGGTAATGTGAGGCATTGAAAAATTAGAAAAGTATAAAATTATACATTATTATGTGAATGAAGGCTTACCATTTTTGCCATTTGGAATAAGTTGGCAGCAGAGGCTCGTCCAGTGCTTTCAACAAGTTGTGAAAGGGCACTGCTTTCATTGCACAGTAAAATATACGGCTCATCAAATTCCCGAATTTCTCCCGCATCCAGCACTAAGATTCTATCTGAATCCATGACAGAGTTTAACCGATGCGCAATAGTTAAAACGGTGCAGAATTCGAATTTCTCTCTAATTGCTCTCTGTATTAGGGCATCTGTATCATTGTCTAAATTGGCGGTAGCTAAATTCAAACAAACATCCCGTTTGAATTTTCAACTTTCAATAACGTACAATTTAGTTTAAAGTTAAAGTTACCTTCATCCATAACAAGAATTTTATTTTTCCTTAAAATTGCTCTTCCCAGACAGATTAATTGTCTTTGACCAACACTAAAGTTTGATCCACCCTCGGCTATCCGCGTTTCCAAACCGGCAGCTTAAGAATCATTAATTATTAATTAATCGAAACTAATCGCCAGGCTCAGTGGTCGGAGTACAAACAGGGACCTGTCTGCTCATCAATAAGCTTGAGCAATCTTCAAAGTATCCCCTACTTACCCGATTCTTTGGCTGCTTCCCCCAAATGAACCTCTTCCAAGACGGCCCATAGTTCGTCGTCTGTGTATTCCCCAAATGGATCCAAATTTTTTCTTAGTGAGCTATTGAACAAAACCGGATCTTGAGGGATTATTGAAATTTTTTGGCGGAGGTCATGCAGCCCAATTTGGGAAATAATGAGTCCATCAATTTCAATGTCCCCTTTGTACGCTTCAGTTATTCGGAACAAAGCTGTGATGAGTGAAGACTTTCCTGCAAAAATATTGAATTGCCAAAAGGTTATAATCTTAATCCCGATAGTGTTGACTCGGTTTTTGTAAATATGACTTGTAATAAAATGGTTCAAACGTTTTGTATTAGTTGTATCATCATAAAAATGACCTTTTACTACTTGAACCTCTTTACTACTGCACATTTTAAATGGAAGAAAAAGTCACATCTCGGGAAATATTTTCCCTTAACTTTTGTGTTGAAAAGTGTATCAAGCAGTTTTAGTCAAGGACCTTTTCTAGGGTTATTAAAAATGTTTGGCTCGTCAAAGTTTTATGACTTTCTTTTGAATCTGAATTTCTAATCCATTAAATAGCATTAGGTTGTGGTAAAACAGCGAGTTAACTGCAGATATCTGGTAAGAACCAAACCCAGTAAATTGAAATATTGATATGAAAATATGAAAAGAAGACTTTACCCGCCCCAGTTCGGCCAACGATTCCAATTTTTTCTTGAGATTTAAAGACACACGTAATGTTTTTAAGGACTGGAGCATCCGTCCCATACCGCATGATTAAATTTTTAAACACAATTTCCCCCTTGGAAGGCCATGATGAGGGAGGTTTGAACCCAGGCTTGGATTCCAATGGAGCTTCTGGCTCTACATGCGCATATTCTAGCACTCTCTCCACACTCACCTGTCAAAAATATGGCAGTCAATGAAACTAAAGTAGCTATTTTAATGTAAAATGTATTATGAAAAAAGATAAAGATATCCGGAAGTGGTGACTTTCGGAGGTCAGTTAGTCTGAGAAGTCTGAGATTGAGATAAGGCATTATTTGTAAGGGAATGTCAGGATCCTTAATTAGTGAATAAGTCTGTATACAGAATGTTTGGAAGGTTAAGTTGCGAATAAAACCATAGTTCGTTAAAGATGATTGTTACGTTTGTGTCAGTTCTTCACATTATTGTTAAAAAGAATTTGAATTTCTGATACTCACCATTAAATTTTCGGTTTCAGCACTTTGTCTCACTCCCCACTATAGCATGATATGGTATAAATTGAATATTTAGTGAGAACAACTCAATGTTATCAATCGCGCTTATAAAGATGTAGTTTGATCAACATACCTGAAACATGCCAGTCAATGACATTGCTGATGCAATAGATAATCCTATAGCTGAACCCTCTGCAAGATAATCGACGAATTGGATATTTTGTCAAATGTCAGTACATATAAGTATGATGCGACTTTGCAATGCAATGCTCTAGGTACAAAAAGCAAACAAGCGATAAGAATGTCATGATACTCATGATTATAACAAAACAAACCAGACCTCGTTTCGTGAGTATGAAGCTACCAGAGACAATTCCAATGTACAATATACAGCACCAATCAACAACAATTCCAAGCCATCTCGCGGTTGCAAGGAACAGATACCAAGATGCTGTTATATAAACGTTGAAAAAATATGCTTTGTATAATTTTTAGGGAGCCGTAGTAAAGGACCATAAATTAAAATGGCCAAATGGGAACATACCAGTGTGAAGATCCTGGTGCGCATCAAATTGTTTCTCAAACTGGTCCTCCACTCCCATGGCACGAATTGTTGTAAGGCCATACAAGGAATTACTCAAGTGTGAGAAAACAGGACTCTTTGCTAAATAATAACAATAATTAACACAGACAATAAATTGAAAATGATTTATACTTTTGCAAAAGGGATTCATGAATTAGCTTTATTGGTTAGTTTACCGATTCCTTCAAGTCTCTTAACGCTCCTTGCAGTCTTTATATAAAATCGTCGAATGAAGTAAAAAATGATGGCAAGGGAAAGTGAAGGGATCAACAATAAAGGATTGTTTACGCTGACTATCGTAATAACACCACACACTTGTAACGAAATCTATTTGTTGAAAATTAAGAGATGAATAAAAATCCACAATTTTTATTGTGTCTGCTTGTTGCTAAAAAGTAAAATAAGCTTACATCAACGGTATCAAAGACAGTCGTCGGCAAAATCTCGTCTATGATCCCAATGTCCTTTGCAAACCTAGCGAGTTAAAATACCGTTACTTGGGCATTTAACTATTTTATTGAATGCTTTCATTGCCAAAAAATTACCGATTCAAAACCCTTCCCGCAGGGTTAATCTCAAAAAATCGCATTCCAGCTCGTAATACCCCGTGAAACAATCTTCGATGCAGTTCTATCGATGAGTTAAGGCAGATGTTAAGAAAAGCGGTATTTCGTATCAGGGACACCACAAACAAGCCTCCCACAAGTCCACAGTAAATATAAATTTGGATTGTTCGACTCTGTTCAATATATTTTGAGACTTGCTCGACCGGCAGAGTTCTATTTGAAACAGTTATGGAAGCGTTTTCGGTCGAGCTGAGCTCTGAAATATTTTGAATGTATGGAGTACGGCTTTCTTCAACTTTCGTCCAGTGCTGAAATAAAAATTTGTTACAAAGTTAGCATTTATTAACGCTATTTAAAATTGAGAAAATATTGTAAATAATTTGACATTCATTGGGTAATTACTAATACATATCCAATTGTAGACAAAATTTCGTCAAAGCTCAAAACATTACAAGTTTATAAGTCAATAGAATAGGAAAAATTACCTGCAAGTAGAGGTCTGATCCGGAAAATAATAATTGAACAAAAATGTTTGATGTCAGTAGGAGAAGTAGTCCAAACAAAGATGCCCCAGCGGAAATATATTTCCAGTATAGGGACATTCCAATATTTCCAGTGAACGTCATTTCATCGTGGGACTGCTGCGGGTAAACCAATCGATCAGATTCCCCACTTCCCCCATCTGATGAACTGGAGCCAGAGGAAAAGGTACCATATTCCTTTTTGGGCATCCGGAAGCGAGGGAGGATTGCTCTGGAACTGCGAAATAGAAGTTTTTACAGTGATCATTTTTAACGACAGTTTGCAGTAAGATTTGCATTGAATGACTAGATTTCTCATTTACTCTCTCCGACCATCGTATTGTCTTCCATAGCTCTTAACAATCATTGGCTCATCCTCCCACTCAAATTCTTCTGGAAGTGTGGCGGAATTTCCCACTGTTCCCATTTCTAGCAAACTAGTTGACGCACTCCTTCTAAACCCTGCAGGACTTGGACCCTCGTGACCCATCCCCTTCAGCTTAAGTGCCTGGGCTGGATGTCCACCGACGTGAATGTCTTCCTGTTTAGTTTGGCCCTGTTGGTCATCTTGTTGAAGTTTTTGAGCAAAATTCACACCCATCTCCACCAATTCCTTATACGTTCCCCGAGATTCAACTTTACCCCGGTTTAAAATGATGATTTCGTCGGCTGGCTTCAGAAACTGAAGCTGATGGGTCACCAAAATTTTCACTTTTTCTATAAGGAGGCCCATTATACAATTTTCGAATATATGTTTCGCAACTTCCGCATCAACTACAAAAAAATTTAACCAAATAGTCAATCAATCAACTATGAACTATGTATTAAACAAAATACGAATATCTGTAATGTATGTGCAACCTGTACATACATACAGGGGTCAAGGGGTCATACCAGCACTTAAACAGTCATCTAACACGTAAATATTTGCGTCTGCATACACTGCCCTTGCCAAATTTACTCTTGCACGTTGCCCACCTTATTGTAGTAAAACCAAAAAAGTATAAAGGTGTTTCAATAAAGGTGTTGTTAAAATACTTTATTAATCTTTCCTACCTGAAAGGGATGTTCCTCTATCACCAACCAAAGTCATATCGTGGAATGGCAGCAAAGTCAAGTCTTTGCTTAACGCGCATGCTTGAAGCACGCGATGATATCGATCATACTCATAATCCCTTCCAAACAGGATGTTATCTCGAATGGTTCCACTAAATACCAATTCAAGTCAATTTTTTTAAAATTTCAAAGTTCAATTTGTTGTTAGAAAGAACGAGGCAATTTTGTTAAATAATTATTCAGCACAACATAGAAGAAATTAAAAAGTATATTATAGACTGGGCTAGAACTGACTTCTCCAAAGACATTTTTTACTTATCCATTTCCTACTGATTTATGCCGACACTTTTTCTTTTGCAAACTATTAAAAACAAGGATACTAAAATATGATATAAGGATGAATGACAAATGTCTACTGTCTTATTTGGAAAAAATTGGGATTTTATCCCTATTTTAGCTTTTAGGATGTTTTTAAAAGCTTTTCTATGGTATAAAGTAGAATGAAAGCATGATAAATTTGCTTATTCAATTACTACTAAATGATTATGTAATACAAATGCGTTGTTTTGCGAGATTTATAAGATCCGAATGATTAAGTTACCTGAATACCCACGGTTCTTGACAAGCAAATGCAATGTCACCATTTACTTGCAATGCGCCAGTAGTAGCTGGTAACTCATGGAGAATTGTCTGAAGCAAAGATGTCTGTAGAGGAACAATTCGCGCTTGTTTAAACCAATATTTTTACGATTATCATAAAGTCTCTCTAGCCCCCCGGGGGAAGGGGGTGATAATCGTGAGAATTGCATAATTGAAGCCAGCATGAAAAATGCGTTTCAATGATGCAACATTTGGATAAAATTTGACCTTTCCCCGGGTGACCGGATGTCATGTCGCTCATCTTCACCCATACCTTTCCACTCCCCACAGCCCCTACAACAGCTATTAGCTGCCCCTGCTTAACTTGTAGACAAACGTCATTGAGCGTTAACGGACTACTGTCCTCATCTTCATTCCAGCGAGCACACAAGTTTAACACAAGTATCCCTGCTTCCGTCTTTGTACTTTTTTGTGCATGGTTCGGTTTTTTGGAAGAAGAATCTTGAAAGGGCTCGATTGACCCTGGGATCGCTTTCCTTTCCTCCATCATCAAAAATTTCTATAATTTATATGAGTGATATTCATATTAGATTAATTAGATAAATTTTGTTATTTTAGATAAATAGTTTCAGAACCTGAAGTCGATTTATTGAAACGAGTGCTTCCGCCAATTGAGATATTCCATTCGGAAAAAAGAGGGTCATTATTAAGCGAACATTGTTGAAAAGAGAAAGAGTCACGAAAACCTACAAATTGTTAAAATTATATATAAGCCATTTTTTGCTTATATTGGCAGTGATTTTTTCAAGTAATGGGCGAACGAAAAACAATATCAACTATGCTTTACCTTTTCAGCATTTAAGTAATTTCCGGTGAGAACATACACTAATAGAATTGTGAAAATGACAATTTTTGAGGAAATGTAGTAAAAGCTCAAATTTATGGCTCGGAGAATTGCCGTCTTGCGTATATAGAAAATTTCATTCCTGTTTTTAAAGACATCAAAATCAGGTTCACTAGCAATCAACATGATGCAAAATTATATTTGCTTTTGCTTAATGACTTGCTTACTTTCTTGCATCTCCAATTAACGCAGCAAATGGAAGTTCCCAAGCATACATTTTTATAATCCGAACAGCATTTACAATCTGAAAATATAAAAGCGTTTAGTAAAACTTCTTTGAACCCTAACCCGTTGCAGAGTAGAGAAGAGTGGGCACGAGGACCAGCAAAGTCCGTCCAAGCCCAGGGTTAAGTAAATTCACCTCGCTCATATATCGAACTCGTGTGTCAGTATGCTCTGCAACTTTCAATCTCAGCATCCCAAATAGTTTGCCCATCAAGCCTATAACAATTATATGCAAACAAGGCTTAGTGAATGGTTACATTCATGTTGGATTGCTTCAAAGTTAGCATAGTGCACACGCTTACTTTGAAAGGGAACGAATAAGATAAGAATAGCGACTCCAGCCAAACAGGGCCAGCCATAGTATCCCCATAAAATGTAGGTCACAATTCCCAGTTGAAGTGGGCCAACCCAAAGATAATGTAAGAAGCCCACGCACTGATCGAACCTAAAATCGTTTTTTAATGACTGCCTTACTTTCTTTCTTGCATTTCCTATTAACGCAGCAAACTGAATTTTCCAAGCATATACTTTACCTGTTGACGTCTACATTTCCAAAAATAAATTAAATAGAGTAAAGATTATTGTTTTTACAGCCATTTATACCATTTGACAATCATTTTATAGCAAAAATATAATAAATTTACGTGCCATTTGAAAGGAGATTGACTAGTTGGCCTATATTTGTCCTCCCAATTGACGCCTGACTAAGCTTTAAAGACTACAGCAAACAGGAAAAAATATCAGATTACGCAGAGTAAAATTGAATTTTGCAAAGACATAATAAAACGTCTGTATTTCGTAGGTTAGGTTAGTGCTAAATAATCAATATTTATTGACACATTGGACGCTGACGTCTGACTAAGGATTCGAGATTACATTATAAACTTGGGTATTGACAAGCTTACTTTTCTGTAAATGATGGAGGAGCAGGCGATTCGTATCTGCATGCCACAATGCTGCGTAAGGAAGAAAAATGGGTGATGGTGAGCGGTATATAGAGCTAGGTGATATATTTTCATATAAAAAACAACAAGTTTGTTGATTAGCCACATCATTCATAAAGAGACATGTACATGTGATCAATTATCCTCAGCACTGACGTTTAATTTCAAGAAAATTTGCAGTAAATCAAAGCAAAACAAGACAGAAAAACAAAACTTAATGTGGGATGTATGTAGTTCATTCACCTGAAGAGAGAAACAGTCCTCCAGCAAAGAGATAGCCAGACACTTCGCCAAATTCCCCTGCACTATATCGAATTATCAATCCCAGAAAGATTGGCTGAGCAATTCTGAATCATAAAGCGGTCAAATATGTATGTTTTTATTTTGTTGGATGTAAATTTATTCTTGCTAATATTTATTACGATAAATCTTTCTGGTTTACTTTAAAACACATTCCTCAAATAATGCTATCAGACCGAGAATCGCATACTGCCAGAAGAAGATTTTCACCAGGGCTTTTAGCAAACTGGGTTTCCTTTGAGACTTTTCCCTGTTTGAAGCGTTCCATTTCTCAGTTACACGTAACTCCTTCCTCCAGGCGTAGTCTAGGTTGTTTCCCAAGTTTTCTGATTTATTTTCTGGGGCAATACGGTACAAATCAGATAGATCGAGGTCCCGTTTCGATCCCAGGCGAAGAAATTTCCACAGCCAACTTTTAACAAGTAAAGGATGCATAAAATATCTTGCTACGTCCGACTTTTTTTGAACTTACGGTTAAATGTTTCAAATATCATCTTATCCTACCTGAAAAATACTTTTGACAAGAAACCAGCTCTCTCTCGAGGTGACGCAGGGAGATCATCGGGATTCATTGTTAGCACACAGTTCTGTTTCGAATTCACTGGTAAATTTTTAATTTGCTAAGCTAACACCTAACTGAACTGCGCATATTAACTGTACCGTTAAAATTAAGCGTTAATTAAAACAATCAAACTGAATAAATGTAAAACTAAACGTGAAATCAAGCTTGTTCATTCCCAAACGCCAGTAAGCAGGACCAGAAGGAGACTAGTCTCCTAGACTGAAGTAAATAGGAGGCATTATGGGATTTACCCTTTTGTAACAAATTAGATATGACAAGTTAAAAGTGAAACCTAATAATATGATAAAGTAAGCAAGTAGGAAATGTACTCAGATCGATGCATTTCCAGTGATCCAGCCCCCCTAAACTCAAATAAACCAGTATAATTAACAGTAAAAGCAAGTCGAAGCAAAAATAACCAATACTATCGTATGCCGTTCATGTGATTTACAAAGCTTATATGAGATAGGCAATGACGATCGAGAAATCAATTCAAAGTCAAGTGTTCTATTTTCCAATTTCAATGAATATTCACAGTTTTAATAAGCAAAAGTCAACATCCGCCACAATGAAATTAAGTGATAAGCTGTTGAGCCCCAAGCTGCTGTACATTATAAATGGATGACAATTATGTGAAGGTACACTCCACATGTACCAAGAATATACTCTAATGAGTAAGATAACGTTCCAGTTTTCGAGAACTTTGTCTCATCAATTATTATGATAATACGTAATACGCAGATTACACACTACTTATATATTTTTGACATTCCTTGGATAAGCGAACTGAAACCATTCACATAAAAAAATCCTCCATAAATGCAACTATCTACATCACTTGTAGTGTGGAATGGTCCTTGTACTTGAAAATAGTCATTCATGTTGACAAGTAGTGTAGCTGTTGGAAATTTAACATAGATGTAATTCTGTGTTATCTTTGTGTTTTATTGCAAAATGTGGCGTCTCATGCATATCAGTCATCAGTCGGTTGTGCGAAATGTCTATCATATAGTAATTGGTGTTGGGTAAACAAAGCATATCCAAATTATTGTACAAGTTTACAAATCGTCCTTTCTCTACCTTTGCAAACAAAGAAAGATTGCAATGATTAGCAATCGTAAAGATGGTATCTATTTAACCTACGTCTGCTCATTTATCATACCTTTTCCGTTCATTTTTGTGCTAGTAAAGTTGATGAAACGTTTCCAGTGATGGAATAACGATTGGAAGATCCAAATACGATGATTTCAAAAGTTCAGGGGTATTTAATATCGAAACACTTCTGAAACAATGTTCAAAAGATCATGCTGAGTGGAATGACATTGACAAACAAATAAAGGCTATTTGAATAAATAAGAAATAATAGTTTACAATACATATTTGGTGATAATTGAGTTGTACACGGATTTTTTGTTACGTGTTCCCACATATTAAAATTAGTATTAAATCGTGATGTAAATAAAATTCCTATAAAATATTTTTAAAAATCATATATAGTGTATCTATACGGAGGGATATGCAAGAAGGAAATGTCTGTCGCAAATACCTATGCAATTTAAATACAGCAATATTGTACGGATTTAATAAACTTGATCCTCCGAGAAGTCGGTGGGAATTGAACCCTTCTCCTGTTCTGGCGGCGGAGGTTCTGATGAAGATACATGGTTTTGTTCGTAGTGTCTTTTTGCCAAGAGTCGCAAATGGGCACTCCCACTTTCTCCTGTATTGTCAACAAGGCGAGACAAAGCACTAGAAGGCTTTCGCGTCAACAGTAAATGGGGATGGTTGTACTCTTGAACTCGTCCAGCATCAAGCACCAGAATCTTATCACAATCCATAACAGAATGTAGACGGTGAGCGATAGTGATGATGGTGCAATGCGAAAAATTCTTCCGTATTGTGGCTTGAATAAGACTATCCGTTCTAGAAAACAGCAAAAAGTGTTTCATGCCATCGTCATTATTTATTACTTGTCAATAATTTTGCTGTGTTCTGTATAGGTACCTTAGGTCAATGTTAGCGGTAGCTTCATCGGCCACGATGATTCTGTTTTTTCGTAAGATTGCTCTGGCTAAGCAAATCAATTGCCGTTGACCAATGCTAAAGTTACCTCCACCATCGTTGACTTTTGCGTCCAAATTACTAACGGCTTCGTTGAGTTCAACCTTTGTAGAAAATCAATTTTTCTTGTATTTTTAAAACTCTGCATTCAAGTAGGAAAATCTTCTGATAATCTTTATAACCTCATGAATGGCTTCCCAGATAGCAGCATCAGTATAGCAGTTGAACGGGTCGAGGTTGTAACGGATAGTTCCAGAGAATAGAACGGGGTCTTGTGGAATTATAGATATGGTTTTTCGCAGATCATGTAATCCAACGTCATTTATTCGTATCCCATCAATTATTATATTCCCTCTTGGCTCAGTCGTTCGAAAGAGGGCGGATATTATGGAGGATTTACCTGTAATGAGTAATTTACAGTTTGGAAAGCATCCAAAATATACAATATCTACATAATCTGGTTTTAAACTAAAGTTTACCAGCCCCAGTTCTTCCAACAATGCCAATCTTTTCCCTTGGAACAATTTCAAAATTCAATTCTGACAGAACGTCCTTGTCTCCATATGCTAAATAGACATTGTTGAAGGATATTCTTCCCTGGGTAGGCCAGTCCGCAGGAGGTTTCAATGCGGTTTCCCAAGGTGCTTCTCCCTCAATTTGCGTATATTCTATTATTATTAAATATTATCATTATCATTAATATTATTTAGGCTTTATTGTAGAGTTTTATAATATGTACCAATTGCACGTTCGAATGATGTCATATGGTTCTCTGTTTCGGCAGATTGTCTCATTGCCCATTGCAGATTTAAAGTAAGGGTTAAAGTCGAAACTATAACTAAAGCGACGATTCCACTCGAAGTTTCTATTTATTTTTGCAAAACAAATCACGCAAAAAACAGACTGGTAAGCATTCTACTATATATTCCTTCTTTTTCATATTACACAAATATGGAATGTAAATACCTTCAACAAAGAGCAAAAAGGTGAAGGTGATCACGGTTAGAAAGGTGCCCGAAAGTGTTTCAATCCAGATTGCAAACCCTCTCGTGGTTGCAATAAACATAAACCAAGGGGAAGAATGAACATCCTACAAAATGCGAATAGTCGTATTAAACTACATTAGAATGTCAACTGTTTTCAATTTTCTAACGTGCAACGTGTAAGGTTGATGTTGCCTGCCTGGACATGATCAAACTCTTTTATGGCTCGTCCTTCTGATTTTAGAGCTCGAATCGTGGTAAGACCTTGCATTGTTTCCGCGAGGTGAGTAAATACCGGGCTTTTTGCTTTTAATTTAAAAGAGTTTGACAATAATCAAATCTACTTCCTTCTAATTATTAATACCAACACGTAACTGATGATAACTGACTTACCCATGGACTCTAGTCTCTTTACATCCCGCGAAGTTTTTACATAAATTGACCTGAGTGCCCAGAGCGTGGTAAATATTATGACTGTTGGAATTGCTAGATAGTAATTGGACATTATCACGACGACAATGACTCCAAATGCCTGAAGCATGTACTCAATTGCATCGTATAGAGCTGGGATGGATTTCATACAATAAAAAGTGAATGATTAGCTAATCATTTGAGGACATAATAATAGTAGGGTTTATATTTGCATAAAATTAGTCAACTAATCGATTGGAGGTCAGAAAGACGCCATATATATAATCACATATATTATTTAATCTAACCTGGTGGCAGTTGCTCATCTATACTCCCAATATCCTTTGTAAACCTAAAATAGTAGACTATGGTTAACTACAAAAATATTTCAAATATGAATACATAAACATAATGCATCTTGTAACTCTTGGTTGGGATGACCCACACGTTAAGTATACTTACCTGTTCATTATGCGACCTGTAATTATTTAATGAATTATTTAATTAACCTTTCAGTTAACAAAATGGGCATGAAAGGTAAAGTTTTCATCTACTTACCGGAAGGGTTATCGTCGAAAAATTTAATCCGAGCTTTAACCAGGCAGTTGAACATCTTATCATGCAGATTAATACCGATCTGAAGGGAATACCAAAAGAACAAAAACGCACGGAGTAAAGTTGAAATTATCACTGCCACGACGATTCCAGAGTAAACAGTGAGATACACTTCTTCTCCCCTGTAGTAAAACGGGTCCAACAGCACCAACGACGTGGACTTAAAATAAGGGGACGACGATTCCGTGCTTGAATCCGAGCTCTTCATTGAACTTAAAGTTGCATTATTGATATGATTTTCTTCTGCGGTCGTCCTACAAATTGGAATATTGATTAGAACAGTTTAAAGCAGTATTATTTCTTTGAGAATGTAAGCAGATGGCTCCCATACCAGTGAGAAAGCCAGTAGTCATTTGCGGTGACTATAATTTGAGCAACGAAAAAGGACACGACCACAAAGAAAAGGCCTAATAAACTGTTTCCGAATCGAGTATATATCCAGTATGTCTTTGAAGATACCGAACCTTCAACAACTTTTTCTATGTTCTCCTCTGGAATATCGTTTTCGCTGTATCGCTCCACAACAATCTATTCCATTGATAATTAGATGTTAGAATTAGAACCCTAGTTTGGTGTCAGTGGCACATCTCTTGTCAATTAATACCAAATTATTGCCTGCAAAATGATTTAAATTACCTCAACATCTACTTTCCCAATGCTCGCCCTTCTAAACGTTTCATTTTCGCCATCGCCGCTTTCCATCAATCTAACAAAGTCAATGCCTTGCTCTAGTAGGGTTTCGTAAGAGCCTTGGGCAGCCACTTCTCCCTAATGAAAATATAATTATACTGCTATTAAGTTTCAATCACAAATATAGTTGTAATAAAACGCTTCGGAGGAAAAGAAGAATTGTAATTTACCGAGCTAAGTATTAGAATATGATCTGCTTGTTGCAGATACTGTAGCTGATGTGTGACCAATATCCTCAGCTTTCCCTTCAAGTATTTCTTGATACACTTATCAAAAATGTGCTTGCTCACCCTTACATCAACGGCACTAAGAGGATCATCCATTATTACCACCTGAGCATTTCTATACAAGGCTCTAGCCAAATTTATTCTAGCTCGTTGGCCACCACTCAAGGACACTCCTTTTTCTCCAACCATTGTCATATCACCGTTGGGTAATTGATCCATATCATCTTGAAGGCAGCACATATGAAAAACTTCGTGATAGCGCTGCTTCTCAAAATCCATGCCAAATAAGACATTTTCCCTGATGGTGCCTGAAAATAGCAGAGATACTTTGTCTACTGGTCAGTGTTCATTTCCGATTTCTGTTTGTTTTGTACGAATTTCTAGAGTGTCTTATTGTCTAGGTCATAAAATTGTTTTGTGTAAAGAAAAACTCAAAAAAATGTGTACACACTGCTTCATGCAACTATTTAAAAAAAATCCTAACTTTAAGAAATACAATGCTAAATATTTTAAAATGTTTAAAATGACGAGTTTAATTTTAGTTATCTAGTTTCAGATGCTGTCATAGGTTGAATTTTTTACCCCAATTAACAAAGAAAGTGTAGAAAGAGTAGATAGAGCACTAATATCAAACAGTCAATTTTCAGTGTTTAGGTGTTGAAATACAAATCCACCAAACAGTGTGTACACATTAGCAAAAAAAAATGCATACCAGCGAACAGCCACGGCTCTTGACCGGCATATGAGACATCCCCGGTTATGTCACATTTTCCAGAGGTGAGTTGAAGCTCATCAATGAAGGCATGAAGCAACGAAGATTTACCAGCTCCCACTTTCCCTATCACCATTACCAAGCGATTACCACTTAAATCGAGATTTATGTCTTTTAGCGTGACGACATCCTCCCAACTTCAAATTTAACGATTCAAAAATTATAAGCTTTAGTACTACGAATTTTTATCCAACTGAAATTTCGCAGATTGCAAATTATATAGTCATGTTTAAATTTTGAACCTCGCGTAAGCGTTGTCCATGCGGACTCTGGATACTGAGCGCATTCTACTATCTGGAACTCCAGAAATACTCCTATGCTTTCTATCTTCTTGGAGTAAATATCGCTACACAGGAAAAAACTGTCTTAGAAGATGGTCATGCATGTATGGCTTTGGAAAACTATATTATACTAACTTCCAATCTATTCAGTGATGTCCACACCTCTCCTCCACTACCAATCGCGGAAGAAAAATAAAAGACCATGCTTTCAATAATATTCTGGAAGGCGGCCACAGTAAAGAAGGCTTTGTCAGCGGAAATGCGATTTCCTAACACGACATACATCATAATAGACAGGTAAGGTGTGAGCTTATTGCAGAATGTGTACATGGACAGGAAAAATGCGCGGAGGTAGGAACGTCTTCCGAGGGCGAGGACTTCCTGCCTGTAATTTGAGATTCGATTAGTGCAGTACTATAAAACCTCAGACTAGGTATATAAAGGGAGGTTATTTTGAAACTAGCGTATTGTAGTTAACTATAATTCATGTATTTTAATAACTACGCTAAAAA
>JAQGAH010000935.1:0-21408 GCA_034696885.1 Lepidocyrtus paradoxus | reverse complement strand
CGAAGTTTAAAATTTATAAAAAATTGAAGCCGATAGATCGTATTCTCAATACGAGGAAAATGATGGTCAGCCCTGTACTATGGTGAACGAGTTTTTTCATTGATGTTGCAAAAAGTTCAAGCAGTTGAACAAAAAAAACTAGACCGCATATAGGATCGAAAGCATTAATACTTACATGGACAGCAGTCATACCATATTTCTGGTAGGTAAAAAACGCAACATTTTGCATAAAAGTTGGATTGGAATGGGGACTACAAAAACTCCACTTAAGAGTTTTGATTTATGGCAGGCCAGAATCGTATATGACTACAGTTATTCGTGGGACTACAAAATATATGGAGCATGCAAGCTCAGTCTGTAATAATTTTTTATTGCAATTATTTTTGTCACGGATGGAAATGAATGTGAACTCATGCTCATATATTGTATGAATTTTTGACATGCTAGAATTGATTCACTTTTATAAGGTAGCTGCCACATTAATAACGCTTCAATTGATTCACCCACATAATCGTAATGAATATATAAATATGTCCAAGGTTTATCAAAAGATCATCCCACCAATTCATTCGATCCCCAAAGTGTTCAGGATAATCTATTAAAATAATGGAACTTTACATCACCAATTAATTTTTTAAAGCCATTTTAGCTAACCCCTAAAAAGTTTTTAATTTCCTTCCTACTTTAAAATCCCCGTCAACAAGTTTTTTATTCTCGGAAAAGTTTAAACAAGTCATGTATTTGTAGGCAGAGTAGGAAAGCAAGAGATGTTTGCAAATTATGTCGGCTTTTCTTCATAAGCCTTTGCAAAGCCTTCCTTCACAGCTCATTGAATTTTTAAACATGCAGCCTCCCAAAGTTTTAAAGCAGCATCAGGCATATCACCTTCTGTAACATTTAAGGATGTTGATCCCAAACTTATCGTTAGATGAAGTATTCATATGTCACTTATATATATAGGGAAAATGCCGCCCTGCTTTTTGCACCAGATATACGCATATTATGTAAAACTCAAATCATTAAAGTTTAATGTGCGGCTTGCTTATAGAATCTCGGTCAGATTGGGTACCCCATTTTGGGTCTAGTCTGAACACACCATATACACATTCACAATATCATCATCATTGATCATCATCAGTGTCATTGGGTTATCAATTCTGATGAACTAATTGTTGCCATTTTACTATGAAAACTCAGTCGCCGGCTGCCGCCATACAGATACATTGCATTTAATGATATGATAACCTATTTGCCATACACATAACAGGATTATGTGATGATTTTCATGGTCATTTCAATTTGCGCAATGCATAATATGTATTTGAGAAGGTCATTGAAGGAATGAATTGACAAAATAGTGTACATTCCTAACAATAAGGCTTATATGTATTTACATGCAAGACATTTTCGCATGATATTATCCAATACATGAAGTCTCGAGAAGTTTTATGTAGGAAAGATTATGTAGGTAATCAAGATGTGTAATATTTGTCATGTCATGACTAATCTATTGTACCTTTTAAAAGATTAGCCATAAACTTTTGCATTCTCATTTAGTGAACAGTTCGCAGTTGTCTATGTACAACCCCGTTTATGTGTGCTCTGCACATGGTTCCATCTTGTTAACAAGTTGGTTTCAAAGTAATTAATAAACACTACATTTGAATAACTCATTATATGGTGGAGGAAAGAAGTCTGTAAATCTCAAGATGTAAACACGATAAGAAAGTCACCTTCAAACAAATAAGAAGAGTCGTTAGTTGTTGTTAATTCCTTGGAGCATATTGAACTACATGATCTTGCAAGCGTCAAAACAATTCGCTGAGGAAAGTGTTCTTCAAAGGCGTTTTAATAACAAGTTTTTTTTGTGGTTTGGGATTTTAATGGAAACGAAAGTAGCTACAGGAATCCTAAGAAGAGGGAAGTACTCCGTTTTAAAACTGATTGATTGACGGTTGTTTTGACGTGCTAAATGGGCTGGAGCTGTTAAGTTCATTGAGCGCTCCGGTTCAGAATTTTAAGTGGGTTGGTGATAGACCTTGTTTTTACTTTCCTTATTCTAGTTTCACGTCTTGACAAGACGAGTAGTTTGAAGTTCAGAGGGATTCTAAAAACATGTTTTTAACCTTGTCATTTATAGTAGCGTAGTTTGTGGGCGTGTAGTGTCATAGCCTACTTTATACTACAGGCCTGCCGTAAAGCCAATTTACTTCGCCGCAGCCCGCTAGGTGAAAGCGGCAGCACTAGACACACCAACACTAACTTACAAAGCATGTATTCGTGTATGTCCCTGTAAACTGGACATGCAACTGCAATTAGTTGAAAAATTCAATTAACTTTAACTAATTTAGTGATGGAAAGGTTGTGGAACAGCTGTTTGCCCTCTAAGTGATTGTTTTGATTATTTAAATTTAAATTGAATTGCATGGCAGAGAGCGATTTTGGTGTGCCTACTAGCGCCTCCTGACATCAAACTTGAACATTTTCATGGTCGTTTTTTTACATGTAAGTGCTTGCTTTACAAAGCCAATTTACTTCGCCGCAGCCCGCTAGGTGAAAGCGGCAGCACTAGACACACCAACACTAACTTACAAAGCATGTATTCGTGTATGTCCCTGTAAACTGGACATGCAACTGCAATTAGTTGAAAAATTCAATTAACTTTAACTAATTTAGTGATGGAAAGGTTGTGGAACAGCTGTTTGCCCTCTAAGTGATTGTTTTGATTATTTAAATTTAAATTGAATTGCATGGCAGAGAGCGATTTTGGTGTGCCTACTAGCGCCTCCTGACATCAAACTTGAACATTTTCATGGTCGTTTTTTTACATGTAAGTGCTTGCTTTACGGCAGGCCTGTAGTATAAAGTAGGCTATGGTAGTGTGCTGCATCCGCACAACTGCATCATTTTTATGGCATCATTAAAATCATATTGACAGAGTGAGAAATGATTATCGGTTCAAATCAGAATCTCTACAAGTCAGGTATTAACGTAGAATTATAACTCATTATAGCTTGTCTTTATCCTTGGGTATTATTCGAGTCGGGCGGGGATATTTATAGGTATTTCCTTGATTCGTGATTGTTGGATACCAACTATATGGAACCAATAGCGTTTTCCATACTAAATAGTGTTCCAATTTAAATTGACAACTGTATTGGGAAATATCCTATTTTAATGCAATATTTTAATTATCTTTTATGAAGTTTCCCTTGTACCCCTCCCCCTCTCTTGGTTCCCTTTGTCGTTTTAATCTACTAAAACTTTTGAAGCGAACATAATTTTAATTTTGCCCTTACTTACCTACGGGCTCATTCAGCGTACTAACGAAGGGGTAACGTAATCAGGACAAGTTCTTTCATCTGAAATATTTGATACCTCCAGAAGATAAAGTAGAGTTGATTCACTCCCAAAAGTGAGTTCTTTCAGCTGAAAACTGGAGATAGAAAGAAAAGGGCTTAGGGGGAAATCAGATAAATGATATTCCATTCATGCACAAGGAAATATGGAAATCCTTTGAACGTGATAAAGAGACAGGCACATAAAAGAGCCTTCTGCTCTTGCTCTGGGTTTTGTTCAAAAGTAGACTAGATAAGTATGTACTTGTGTAGATGCAATATTTGGCTTAATAACGTTAACAGGTAAAAGGATTCTCAGTAACGACTCCTACATTGTTAGTTTGACAAAATTCTTCTCTAGAATAGAAAGTGTCATTAACTGAAGGATGTCATGTAAGGTGCTTAAGCTACTACTTTACGTTGATGACAGTTTGGGCTAATACCTACACATTCCATTACTGGTGATGAGATGATGATGTAAGCGTACTTACCTATTACCTATTCAACTGTTATATTTTTTTCTCTAAACGTTCTCACGTCAATGGTTAGTTCGTAAGAAAAAAATAGTATTTATTTGCATTTTCTAAGTAAAGCGGAATACACGCCACATCCATGCTACATGATCATTACGATCATCATTTAATACATTGTTTTCTTACGATTAGTCATCATCATCATCATATTATCATCATCGCTTAGCATCACTCTTTGTCTAATATTGTGCATCCCACACCTTGCCGAGAGATTTTTACAGCTCTTTGCTCTCACTCTCATAAAATGAGCAAAAAAAACTCTCAGTAGTGTCAATTTACACCTGCCATATACATTTTAGCAGACAAATATCAGCTACACTATTATTATGTAAACTTTACATTAATTATAAAAACAGTAGTGAATGAGTAACCCAGCGTTCTTGTTATGTTGACGTTTCCCACTTTTTCAACTGTTCCTCTTCAACTGTTCGTCAGTCTGGCGCAGCTTGTGAGTCAAATTGAAAAACATGCCTGGTTATATTTTTTAAAGAGTGAACAACAAAGCGCATTGCATTACATAATCATAAAGTGTCTACTTAACTATAAATAACCTTCAGATTTTTTTTTACGAAGGTGGGGATATATGGGACAGCATTACATTCGTTTAGAGAATTCGAGCATAATGTATTAAGCCTGGAAATCCCAAAACGGCAGCTGTGCATCCCTCCATTTCATTCTCCACGTTTTCCAGCAGTAAATACTTCCTAATTCACATTCACATACCGTGTGAAATTCATCTCTTTGAACATAGACGTCAAATATTTTATTTCCTTTTTCTCTGACGAGAAGGGTTCCAGGAGAGGAATTTCAGAGCAGAGAGGAAGGACGAGGAGCGGTGTGTATGAGAAAAAGTAATAAAAAGGTCTAGTTTTTTTTACTCTGCTTCACATTTCTATACAATTGTTTCCCGTTATGTGACTCTCTTTCTCATCTCTCTACCTGAATTCCTAGATACAAGTGTAACAATGTGTGGATTCTGTAATCCTAGCCTAGTTTTCCCCAGAAATGGAGTTGAAGTTGAAAGGGCTGTGTTGCTAGAATAGGGAAGGATTATTACAAAAGTTGTTGGTTAACTCGGTGCAATATTGTTCTGTAGAAATCTATTTACTTGTCTACGTTTTTGTGTACATTTCGTAATTTGCAAATATCCGTATTAGGTAGGTATTTATTTATAGTGAGTTCATTTCGTGGTTAAATTTACTTTCAAGTATGGCGATGATAATGACGGAAAAGGAAAGGATATATGCAGTTAGCACTCATTTACAATCAGGCAGTTCAATATAGTTCAGTGTAAATGGGATTGATAAGGATAAAGCCCACAAATGAGATGGTCTCCTCTTTATTTGCAAGTTGCCCAAGGAGAGAGGTTGAATGAAGTTTAAAGGAAAAGTTTTCCACGCTGATGGTTTGACTCTCTCGAAGAAAATGGAAAGTATATGAAGCTGAGCTCACTCCTACTTTTTCCTCCTTCGTTGGATTTGTTACAAGCAAAAGCAAAGTCCAATTAAGGAAGTTTGGTGAATTACTCGTTCCACTTAATTTCCTTAGCTAAAGAGACCCCGTTCTCCAGTCGCATAAAACACACTTGATCGAGGCAGTGATATTCTTTTTTAAGAAATTTTCATTTGCTTCCTCCTCCAGATTACGAGAATTAGAAAAGGGGACATATATAAGGAGAAATGATGTGATGACTCGCTGCGTTTCCTTCACGCAACGCAACAGTATTGTACTGAGCTGAAAAGAGGCTAAGGATTTTAGAAGAGGGGGAGGAGAACCCAAAACTACAAGAACCCAGTTTATTTTCTTTCTATCTTTCTAAACTACATCTAGTCTATAGGTTTTGAGCTGGTAACTGCCATAATTTTTAATGTGGATTGCACACAACGGGATAATATCTTTTACGATTGTGAGAACTCCTATTCCTAGACTTTTTCCCAAAATTAACAAGCTTGCCTAATGGCCTTTTATATTGCTCATTGAAGCTGTAACAGTCAGGAGGAGAAAAAAGACGTGTACACAACTGCCTAGCTTTCTGCGCAAAAAAAGAGTATATTTTTTTTTCGTTATGGATGAGGAGAGAAATTGTCATCTTAGTCTTAAGGAGCTATAACGGGGATAAACACACTCGATATTATTATTTGAATTGGGTATTGAGTTGCATTTATAGGTAACTAGGGATTATCTATAAGCATAAGTGCCCGCATAGGTATGTGTAGGTGATCTGAGGTAAAGCAATCTTGAGCAGAGGTATGCAAACAGACATATACGCTATACGCTTTTCCAGATCAGTAAATAGGCAATATGTCGGTATGTGTAGTACTGATAAAAAACGGCTCAAATCCCCAGTTGAAATCTCATCAGAGAATGTCTATCAACCTGCAGAAGGGAAACTGATAGTGAGAGTATAAAAAGCAAGCGCGTCTCAAGAGATATTTATGTGTTTCGTTATCATCATCACCCCCATCACAGCCAAGCCACTGTGATATATGTGTGGTTTTGCTTTTTCCTAGGTAAGAATTTTCCTCTTTCTGAACCCAGTTTCAGGTTGCTGCCTTGGATTGTGGGATCCATTTGCTCCCTTAGTTTTTTTACCTACAATACATGACACACGCTGAAATGGATGGATTGTGTAACGGACAGGCTAACAGGATAAGCTAAGAAGATTCACAACAACAACGGGGCCCACAGAACACAAACCATTGCTAAGCTGCTCCTTGTACCATTTCTCTGGAGAACTATCCCAAGATTTCCCTCAGTTCGTCAGAGGAAGCCGAACGAACTTATTTGGAGTGAGCTGGATGCTTTGTTGAAGTTGAAGGGAAAAGTTGGGAGTAAAAAGGAGTCTGAAAAGGAGGGGGTGAGGTACACGTGATCCTGAAAAATTAAGCGTCAACAACGGAACGTTAACACGAGCTAGCAAAGTTCCAAGATAAGAAGTTGTTGATTAGAGGGGAAAAAGGTTGGGAAGTGAGAGAGGAAGGAAGAAATAAAAAGGTAAGCAGAGTAAGTTCCACAAAACTTGTACAAAAGTAAATATATGTAAATTGCTGTTTTGGGGTATGAAAAACACTTTTTATAACAAAGCTAGTCAACCAACACCAGCAATCTATTCATATATGTACACGGCAAGAAAAAGGCTGAGAATATTGATAGTTTTACAGGCACTATTTTTTAACGAATTCCAATGTACCTATGTTTTTGTAGTAGGTATGACTGGACAAGGATTTTATGGTTAGATTCATACGATACATAAATATGGAATGAGGTAGGTTCTTGGTCCTTTTTACGAACCACACAGTGAAAGCACTTATCACTTCACACCTTAGTAGACATTTATTATGAAGCATATTTCTGATAATGACTATTGACTATATATGCAATACATCCATTTTACCTGCATAATTAATAAAGCATTAAGGCGAACTCATTATCATCATAGAGCTTGCTTATTAATAATGCATTAGGGATTCTTCTCATCAAAAGTTTGTTTCTGATTTAGGTGCGAACGACATTCTCAAGTATTTTACTTAGGTATGGGCATATTACCTGTTTCACAGCATCGAACGATAAGAATATGAAGGACATTACAAAAGGAACGTGTAAATTCACTTGTTCGTGGCTATCTAATCATATTTAATTTTATCAACGCGACACTTGATGTGTTATATTGGTGACGCTTGAACTTGATGCCCACCATGACTCAGTGACACTGGATGTGGTTCATATATTAACCAAAGCATTACTAATTTCCCAAATTTAAGCATAAAATGAACCTTATCATTGGATCGGCAGAGTTTGAAGAACATGCAGTCACTCAGATTGTATCATGTGCCTGCTGGTAGTCGGTTAGCCCTCGTCCGGCAAAAAAAACCCACAAGTGGGCTTTCAGTATAAAGAATACAGAGTGAAAGCATTTAGTGTGGTTGCCCAGTCTATTATTTAGTTTGTAATTAATTGGGCGTGAGAAACACAGTCAAGCGTTATAAAAAATAGCTAAATAGCTTCAAAATTGTATTAGATTTTCAAGCCTTTTTCTTTATTAATGGAAATGGTTAGGATCAGTGATAGCAATAATGTGGATCGAAACTATAATTCGATTGATAACGGAGTGCAAAAATTTGTCCACAGAAAGATGGGCGAAGTCACGGTGAAGTGGACGACGGTACTGATCGACCTCCTGACTCTCAGCACGGGTAAGTTCCACTGTTAAAGATCCTAGTCTGTAGTTTATTGATTCCATAAATTATGCTAAATAAGTGTCTGGAGTTTGAAAAACTTAATTTTTCCCGAAATCTTTTAAAAGTATCTTTCTGTTGATCCTTCACTGAGTTCATTTTCAAACACGGAAGTACCAAAAACTACTTGTGTACTGTAAATAGTAACGTTTTTTGTAGTTAAATTTTCCCCAAAACAGTTATGGTAAAAGTTCACACTGACTTTGATGTCAACATGCATGGCATATGAAATAGCATCTTAGGTTTAGACTTCCTGCACCCCCATTTTGAAAGATAGATTTGGACAGGGTGTTACACTGAAGATATCTCGTTTTACTGGAGATATCTCACAATCCTGGCACTTTGACAAGTTCTCATGAGCGTAGCTGTCAAAATGGACATTTTTTGAAGAACGTATTTCACTCTTTAGAATTGGCAAATCCAGCGTTTAAATGAAGTTAGTGGCACTGGGTGCATGTCAAATATCTAAAACCTAGGAAGAAAAAGGTTACTAAATTCTGCTTTCGTAGTCAAGTTGGAAGGGAAAACATCAAGCTCTAGATTGGGTAGGGACACAGTCAACTTCAACTTGATCCTGATCTATCGTCCCATCCCAGTCCCAGAAACGGAGAAAGCCTTGTTCCCCCCTTTTTACTACAAGCAAACCTTTATTAAAGGTTTATGCCTTGCTATAAATTCTATCGTAATCGTAATAAATTTAGGAGGAAAGAGATTCTAAGAAATGAGAATGGGTTAGGCAACTCCATGGATGGAGAAATATATGTAGGTAGTTTTGTTTCTGAAGGAAGTAGGTTAGTTTCTGGGTAATATAGCGAAACTAATTTAGTGCCTAAGCATTGAGCTGGAGTACATATAAGAGAATCTTCTCAAATGAAGACGAATCTAGATTGGGGAACGTGAATGACGGTACACTAACAAAGGGAAATGAAAAGTTCTTTATACACATTTTTAACGTTTTTTCTTCATTATTTCCATTTTACTTTATTAGTTTTTTCTTTATTGAGTATGTGCAACAATACAATGAAGCCGAGCATCTTGAAGCTTTCTTTTGCTAGGTATTATTTCATTAACTGTAAAAGTTCTAGAAAAAGTATTTTTATTCTTATTTTGAAAGGTACAAAATCTATCTTACACTATTTTCATTTCAATGTGCATGCACTTTCTATTTGTATACGTGCTTTCTCTGTCGTGATCTGTAGAAAAAGTGGAAAAAAGGCATTTTTTGCCTACTTTACACGTATAAATCAGGTACTGTGTAGACTATATATGTGGTTATCTAAATCACAAACTAGAAGGGTTTATATGAGCCCTTTCGTAGAATAATTTAGCTAGTTTGAGAACAATAACTAAGGATAATTACCGTCGATATACGATAATGTGATGTGTTTTTTGTCAATACTCGTGTTTTTGTGTTTTCTGTCTGCAATTTTTTGGATTGTTGGAATCATTGGTCCCTCTCTCCCCTCTCTGTACACTGGTATATGACAATGAAATGGGTAAAACACACTGACACGCAGTGGGCTGTGTTATGGTACTCATTGAAAAGACAACCACACCGTTTCGACGAGGATTTTTCTGTTCGGATGAAACAATTCGATATCCTCGAGTAACCCACACCAAGTTCAACTCTAAATCACTTGCAGCCACGTGTCTCCTCATCTCATTCACCACGGTCACTTATTGCTCTTTGTTGTCACATTCACTAATAATTTTACTTAATGATAAAAAAAATTGACATGAGCTCGAGCTGTTGTCCCCTTGTTTGGTCTCCACTTGTTTTTATACTAATAAATGTGCAATGTTGTATTAACCCCTCCTTACACAAAGCAAATGTATGTTTCTCACTAAATATATTAAACTGCAACAAGACTAACATTAAAATTTATCCCTTTTTTAAATATGGCTATGGCTTGTGTAAGCAATATTGCGAATGGTGATCGATGTAATGACGATCAGTCAATTGTAACCTGTAAAATTGTGAGAGTAACAAAGCCCCCGCCAGATTAAACCCTCCCCATATCTGTGGAATGTTCCTAAGTCAAACCTTGTTTTTGTTTCTCCATCACATAAATTTTTTTCCCTAATCCCCCATTTGACAACTTAAGTAGGGCTAATTAATCACTTGTTTTGGGTAAAATGTTGTGTGGCTTGTCTGTCAGTTTGCAATGTAATATATCATATCCCAAGAACGTTCCGGTAAAAATTTTGTTCGCAAATCCTGCCCCGTGAGTAGGACAGGCGAAACGATAAGTTTGGTTTGGGTTGAATTCGTCCTCATCTTGCCCCAAAACAGGTATGGTGGGATTAAGATGTACAAACTTCCCGTTCCGTGTTACTTTTCTTGAAATAAAATTTAAATTTTCTTTCTTGAATAGTTCATTTTGAAATAGGTAGAAGAATATATTGGATAACTTGTTACAAATGTCTGTAAAATGAATACAAATGGGCATTGAAGAATCCCTTCCGTTTGAGAAAATGTACTTAAAAGTCTTTTTTAAATAGCAACTTAGATAGCATGTTTAGCAAACTCCAGACATTATTTTTGCAATTTCGGGTAGAATATCGTTTAAAAGCATTTTTTTGAAAACTAAAATGAATTCCTGTCCTTTTAAAATTCCCAATAAAGGTGGGATCATACTTCTCGTATTTTTGGTCACCGTTACCCCATCAAGAAGAGGTTTTTTCTGCGATGACGAAACAATCCGTTACGAATTCAAAGACTCTACTATCCCTAACTGGCTCCTGTACATTTATAGTTTCAGCATCCCCTTTGTTGTGGTCAGTGGATTGAGAATTTAAATTATTTAAAAAACATTATGACAGCCCGCATCTCACGACTGCTTCAATTCTATTCTAACAATGGAATGATGATTGACATGATCTACAGAAAAAGCATGAATGAGGAGGGCTGAGTTTTGCTGATGCATTTTTAAGCTTGCTGAAAGCTACCTGCATGATTTGACTGCGGTTTGAATCCTGACGTATTTTGTATTGCATGTTTTTTTCTAATGTACTGGCTCAAAACTACTTTCTCTTCTTTGAGCACATTTTTTTTTGTAATTTCCAGTCATTGTCGAGAACAAAAGTATTTGCCTAGTAGATTTGTTCCCTTTCAAAGTATTTTATAGATTGAAAGAGCGAAATTATAGCCAAAGTAGCCTAGCAAAAATCAACTCAATTATAGAACTTCTGCGTTGAATCATGTAGCTGAGAAAGAGTTTGCTCTCAAAAGTTTTAAATAGATATTGCTTTTTTCGCTAGTGGATATAATAGTGTTATATTAATTGTTTGAAATGTGAACCAATCGTATAAACCCAGTACATGCTCCCATCTTCTTCCAACTAGTTTCCATCCAGGAGATAAAATGTTGCCTATTTTGAATTCCAGATAACATTCACAGAATACCGGCTCCAGCGGAACAAAGGCTCAGGGACCTTCCTCACACGCCCAGTCCCATTATGGTTCATAAGTATGTACAGAAGTCTGATCGACTTTCTTTTCGGTTGCGCAGCATCTCAGCTCGTAACAGACATCGGGAAATATTCCATTGGGAGACTGAGACCTAACTTTCTTGATGTCTGTAAGCCCAACATTGATTTAAGCAATTGCAGTGGTAAGTAGCCCACACACTATATGTCATATCATAACTCACAGTCTAATCTGTGCCCAATAAAATTCAGCAATTCGTTATGTAGATTTTTGAGTAGTTTTGTTGAATGGGAGGAGAGAAAGTGGAAAGTAATGTTGACTTGTCATGACATGAACTCTCAATACTCATGTGTACAGACATAACAAATATTCTAGCGAAACTGAAAGGGCTTTCACCAGAAGGGCTTCTCTGTTTACTCAGAACTCATAACCTTGCCTGCTTCCATTCAACCCAAGCTAAATTTACATTATTATTTATTGCCCCATGTCCAACTCTGTTGTTGAAGGGAAATGGGGCAATGAAAGAAAATGGATTGGTCGCTCCAACTGAAGCCTATGATAGATGATGTGAAATGGAAAACTATTTTCTTTCAGTATATGGCCACGTCTATATAGACAAGTATACATGTATGGCAGCCGATGATGCAAAGGAATCTCGAGTCTCCTTTCCATCCGGACATTCGTCTTTCTCAGCATTCACCATGCTGTACGTTGTCATTTTCATCCAAGTAAGGTGGCGTGTGAACACAAGTGCTTTGAGACTGGCGAAGAGTGGGGTTCAACTTTCCCTCATGCTGCTTGCCTACTACACCGCGCTTTCGAGAGTGATGGATAACAAGGTAAATTGGGAAAGTTTCCAACCTTTTGTTGCAATTGATTGCATTTATTCATTCATAGATTGTATTATCAGGGGAGAGTGACATTTGAAATGCTGACGATATTGACATTAGCATAAAGATCCTTGTTCAATGATCCAATGCATAAATCAATATTGCCAATATTGGATTCATGTATGGTGAATGGATAAGCAAAATTTATATGGCTAATTTATACCGTAGCTTTCTCCAGCTTTGATTTCATTCCTCCTTTCATTTCTCTACAGCACCACTGGAGTGACGTCTCTGTAGGAGCACTGGTTGGTGCAGTGTCGGCATCCCTAACTGCAAGATACGTATCGGGGCTTGTAGGGACGCGTAAGGAGGAGCACAATGGGAACTCGGAATCTCTTGGTCTTACCCCCGCAGTTCGATATAGACAAACTGATGGCAGTCATCAGAATGATGTGGAGGCTGGTCGAGGACCCAAAGAACAGTCAGTTGTGGTACCACCACCTTCATATGACATGAGAGTTTCATAGGCGCGAGATAATTTTTAATTAGATTATGTTACACTACCTGGTATATATTAGAATTTTATTGGGCCACGCTAATGGAATACCATATTTAGCGTTTAGGGTTGAATTGACTTGGATGTATGGCACGTTTTTGCACGAGGAGGATTGGATTAACGCACGAACTCATTTATTGTAGAGATTTTTATTCTAAGCACAAGCACAAAAGCAATCATATATGAACATGTAAGAAAATGTACATGGTATCTGTTAAGACCTTTAATTATTACATTTAAGACTTTTAATCCCTTGTGGAAACCTTTCCTTGCCGATCCAGGTGGCTTTTATGTGTGCTAGCTGGTATAGGCGCTAAAAAATCTTGTTAGAATTAGCGTATTAGTCTTGTACCGGACTGAAATTGTATTTTGGAAACAACACTTTGTGTTGCTGTCCTGTACCACCACCTGCACCTCCATCGTCAAGTCAAAACTGTGAGCACGAGCACTGGCTTAGATTTATGCTCAATTTTAAATAGTTACTTAAAAAAACATACCTAACTTTATCCAATAGATTCCATATAGTACAAGTGTATGTTCAGTTGTATCTAGTTATCTTTCATATAACTATGAATATGACATCAAACGAATTTACTTAGCTATTTAATTACTCAAAAAATCCAACTAGTGTTGATAATACTTGTTAAGCAATGCGAAAGATTGAATACCACAGGCACGCTTCTCTTTAACCAATTTCACAAAAAAACAAACAACAACAGCACTAACATTTTGAGCTTAGAGTTTACATTTTACATGTTATGATAAGCATGAATTGTTGCAGGGGTTTTTGACTCAAGCTTTGTCGTCGAGTATCTTGTAAATCATATATAATTATACAACATCTACCTTTTCATGTACCCCTTAAAACACCTAATTACGGTTCAGCACCTAACTATGGTCTATAGATCCAGTCAAGTTTTTAAAAAATAAGGTTTTTATGTTAGTGTTAGCTAGGTTATGTATATATATTCGAACCGGAAGTAATTGTACAACTAGAACATACTTATAGATACTGATGGTGCTACAAAAATGATCCATTACATAAATTGTATACATCATAAACTCAACTGCATCAGCCATTTTGCAAACATACACATACTACTAACTACATACAATATTGATGGCCAGGAAATATACAGCGGACATTTCTTTCAAACCTTCTCTAGTAATCACAACTGGGAGAACAACCCGCTACATCCTGATGTGCGTCCGTCACCCACCATGAGTCCCGGTACGGAATTTTCGTCACGAGCTCTGCTACGGGACACCTCCACATAAAACACTTGGAATGATTAGGTCCGTCAATCGATATGTGATATAGGAATGAACTCTTGGCCACCCAAAAAATGGTAACTTTTCGATGATGCTCATGAGCTATAAATGTATCAATTTGATAAACCCAGTCCACCACCCTCTGGAGTATCCACCGGAGTTAGTATAACTGATAACTATAATAATAATATTGGATATAGAATTTCACCAATTAATCGATAAGGAACAAGTGTAATCGTTGCTGCTGGCAGTTTGCATTTAACAATTTATGCAAAATATATATATTTTTATTGTAGAAGCTTCCCTATCTCATGTTCCCCCGTATTTATTCGTAAAGAGTAAGCTTTAATTTCTGATTGTATTTACCTAAATGCGCTGTAACTTCTTTTATAAATGAATGTATGCTTGAGCATTCTTGATTTAGTAAAATTACTTATAATTTACAATTTGTAATTCCCACTTATGGAAGGATTGAGATGTGGTCCAATTAATTAAGTTTACTTCTGGAGAACGGGAAATGATGGTGAAAGTTTTGAACATTTTGTACTTATGCAAGTTTGGTTGAATGGTAAAATGTTATACACGTAATTATAATTAAGATTTTTGTATTAGTAGTTATATTAGTGTCGACCATAGGAATTTTGCAGAAAGATTGTCAGTTAGTCGATTTCAGTTGTTTGACGTGTTCAATGTTCGTTTTTAGCAATAAGTCTTCAACATCTTTTTTTTTAAATTATCAAGTTTTAGCCCATTTGGTGGCAAAGAAGTTATGTGAATTGTGTATTAAATCGAGTGACCATTTAAGCATAATTAATAATTACTTATAAAAAGCGGTGCTGTGAATTACACTATAATATAACAATATATTGAAGTATTTACTATTTAAAAATTAGAAAAATGCTAATTTTTTTAATGTATTAATTTCTCCGAAATTATTAATTGTCAAAAAATAAACCCAGTGTATTAGTCGATTTGATCAAAAGTCAAGACGTTTTATTATCAAAAACTTAATTAACTAATATCTTCCATCATTAATCATTTAATCATAATTCATAAAACTCCATACCACTAGAATTCATAAAAATGATCATGAAGCAGCAGCCATGCATAACATAAGCCATAAGTAACGCTACCAAAAGTGAATCTGATCGACTACTACTGATCGATATCTCTACATTCCATGCACGTATACCGCAGATAATTTAAAAGAAAAAGTATGAAAGTGAAAGTTTGCTTTCATTCTTCCAAAATGCATTGTCAAATCCTTTGCTAGTTCTCAAACCGCAACTATATGCTTTGCATATTGCAGATTTATGCACGGCTCTTTACATTCTATTCTGATTATGACTTTGGAGTTGAATGCAAAATCACAGCGTCTACAGTTATAGGGATGGGTCCTCTATTCACTACAATACAACAATGACCACAACAATGGAAAAATCCCATAAGAAAGTAATGTAAAGGAGAAGCAGGTGAAAGCAAAAAGAAAGCAAAATCTATCTTTGGAGAAAGCAAGTTAGTGCAAAATCATGCATACGAAATGAGAAAGCCACAGCTCGTTTGTTTGCGTAACTCGGGTATTGAAAATTGAAAGGCTTTTGTAATATGGATGGATGTACGCCTCTTCTTCTCTCACAATGGACCAGGTGACGTGTCCCAAGTAAATGTTTATTAGAGCCAAAACCAAATACGCCTGTACCTTTTATATTACGGTATTATACCATGGGGACTTTAATTAAACTACGTCATCAGTACAGACAGCTAACCATTTTATCAGCTGATAACAAGAACATTCCAAACTTACTTTTGACATTGAGAAAAGATGAACTGAGGTTGATTTTGTGGAATCTGAAAATGTAAAAGTGATAACGTAACATATAAACAGTTTCTTATCCCTACGGACACTACTCTCGTAAGCTCTGAGCAAATGCAAACTTTGCCAAATGTACAAAAACATCATCGAAGAGAAGTCCAATTTGTTTGATAATTTCCATAAACTCATTCCATCAGTCAGCCTGTCTATTTATCAGCCTCAGCAGGACAACAACTGCGACTTCTCTTGACAAGTCATCGATCCGGAAGCTTAGCTGTTGGAGAAGGGTTTGGAACTGGTTTTGGGAGTGAAAGGGATTGGGGACAACTGAAAGAGGCATGTAGATATTTAAGTGGCGTGGTAAAAGTTAAGCTTGAGTAAGAGTATGTTCTATATTTAGAAATGTTGTTAATTATGTAATTTTATCATAACATCTGCAGCCGGAAGCGCACAATCAGGATACGCTGCTCAGCGAGAGCAAGAAAGTCAGGCCTGGAGTTGGAGCGAGGAAATATCAGACATCATTGGAAAAAATAGGTAAATATAGATTAAAAACTGGCTAAATGTAATGGATTTAATGAAATATTTAATTGTAAAGGGAGTTGTGATGAAATCCTTGGGTGATCCGTTGGCCTGCGTAATTCTAGTATTTTAATATGGAAAATTGTAATTTAGTAATTTTTGAATTTTTTCGAAATTCTAGAACTGTGCCTTTTGTAAAACATGGGTGGAAGCCAAAGTGTGGAAGTGCCTGGAGGAGGGACTGAAGGGTATCATGTTCTCAGAGTTCAAGAAAACAGTCCAGGAGGTAACGCTGGTTTGGAGGTAGGTTGTGATGAAAGTCGTGAAATATAATGATGGATACAACTAAAAATGTCATGTTGCTGTTAATTCATTGCATTTTTTATTTTGTTTATTTAGGCATTTTTTGATTTCATTGTCGCTCTAAATAACATTCGGTTGGATCAAGACAACGACAATTTAAAGGAAATTTTAAAGACGAATATTGATAAAGCGATAGACATGTTAGTGTACTCTAGCAAGACACAGACTGTGCGAAAAGTAAGTATAACACCTTCGGCGGCGTGGGGTGGGCAGGGTCTCTTGGGAGTTTCTATTCGATTTTGCTCATTTCAAAATGCAGCGGAAAATGTTTGGAGGATTTTGGATGTAAGTTGTAACGTTGAGATTTATTATATACGTGGGAATTTTAACTGCTAATATATATTTAAATGCACCGGTAGTTACCGCTTATCAGCTACAAGAAATGAACATGTATTGATCGAAGGATTTTCTGGTTCCGAAATATATAGATACAGCCTAATTCTCCAGCTGAAAGAGCAGGGTTGAATTCATACCAGGATTACGTGATTGGAGCTGACTCGGTTCTTCATGAATCAGAAGACTTCTTTAGTTTGGTTGAGGCTCATCATGGGAGACAACTCAAGTTGTATGTGTACAACGTGGACACAGACCGATGTAGGGATGTTGTTATAATACCTGATCCAAACTGGGGAGGAGAGGGCAGGTAAAATTTTTAGAATACCGTCTATTTATGTTAAAAGTTTTCAATTGGCCATAGGGCCACAATCGGTTAGGCAGTGGCAGCGGTATATATCTGTCTTTTATATTGCAGCTTGGGGTGTGGTATTGGCTATGGATATTTGCACCGTATTCCTCACAATTTGGTTCGAGAGCGGATGGCAAGCGTTGAATCTGGAATGGATAAACCCAAAAAGACATTTTCGTCAGCATTAGGAATACATCCAGAGTCTGAAAATGGTTCGTCTCCTAGCGGACAGTCAGTCCCCCCAGGAATGCAGCAGCAACAACAAATTCCTAGTAGTAGTATTACCACTAGTGCTGCAAGCTTATTTAGTCCGCAGTCACCTGATGTTAACGGTACTACAGCGGAATCATCAGGACAAAATCTGGGACAGGAAAATCAGCAGCAAGCCTCTCCATCTTTACCGACATCAGGGTCGCAACCTCCGCAAGGATCAGGATCTTCCATACCAACGGCGCCATCTCAAACGATAACAACGCCGCTAAACATACCTGGAATGCCTCCAATCACAGTATCCGCACCATTAATAATGCCACCTCCGATGCAACATGGCCCTCCAACTACAGCAGTGAGCTCATCGCAGAACCCGGTTAGTATGGGTGGTGCTTTCACGTCCCCACCAAACATGACATGGAGTATGCCTCAATCACAACAGTCCCCTCCATTAACCTCTCCTGGAGGATTCCAGACGCCGCCTCCTTTAACTGCGAATTATCATCCACGGCCAATAGCGCTCTTTAATCCTGTTGCAAACTCCACCCCAACATCAACTGCCCCGGAAAATTTTATTCGTATGTATGATCCTAATAATCCTACTGGGCAACCTGCCGTTTCTCAAAGTTAATTCAAAATTCTCCCAATGGTTTGAAAGAATTTTTTATCCCAAACAACTTTGATTCCTACGACATATTATAATAATACTTGTACGAAAAAGCTCGTAGTAGCTCAAAAGCATACAATACAAGTTAACTTACATATTTGCTTAATTTCAAGTGGTGTTATACTATATTATACAGAAAGTCGGGTTACTTCGATTAACATCATAGTTTAGCATTTTCATTTATTTATTTTGCAGACTATTATCTATTTGTATGACTTTAATTGTAATTGTAATTTTATGCTTTTGTTCTGTTTGTTTGTGCTATTTGATCATATTGAATCCGGAATCTATCTAACGTAAGCAAGCTAGGAGTTAGTACAGGTTTGGGCATCATAATGAGCAACAACGTAAAATAACTGGCAGATCGAATGTTATTAGACCCTTTGTGACCAATGTAAATTGAAAATGAATCCAAAAATCTTGAGCTAAACATCCTTATTAAATTATTTATTCTCAGTTTCCAGTTATTTCTGCTTACGTATTTATTTACTTTACTACTGCGTACTGCAGAAAATCAATCATTTTAAAATGCATGTATTTATGAGTAATTATACATTATTACTGTTGATTAATTAAGTTGAGCTCTAATGAAGGACAGAGAGGCAATATGATGTGGATGTCAGATAGATTTGGCATTTAAAAATGTAAAAAGTGTAGATTACTGAATACTATACATACATCTAGCTAAACTACTGTGAACAGTAAGTAATTAAAAAATAAAGATTTGTGATCAGTTTGCTGCAGAGAGATCATCTTCTGGAATTTGTGGAGGTTTATTTTTAGATGATCCGGCCTTATATCTAGTCGTCCATGCAGTCATTATTTTTTCCAATTTGTCACCAATATTAACTTTGTGCTTCACCTCATGTCGCATTTTCCTAATCTAAAAATTGATTCAACGAAATATCATTTAGAAAAGCAATCAAAGGTACTTAGATTGCTAGCCAAATATGTTTGTTAAAAAAAACAGAATAATTTGTTACCTTTTCATAAATACGGATCAGGAAACAATTGTGAATTTGAACAAAACATTTGTCCTTCTTTGTCAATTTCTTCATCTCGTCATCCATACCCCCAGAATCTTGACTTCCGCTAGGGTCTTTGGAGGTTGGCATTCCCATAGATTTGGCTCGCTTTGCAGTTCCATTCACATCCCCATTTTTCACATTCTTGGTACGAATCCCAATCACGCCACGACACTTTTCACTACCACAATAGCATGGCTGAAGCAAAATTTCAAAATAAATAGTTTCAACATTACATTACATACCAACATGAACATACTTACTTACGCATATGTAAGAATAATAATATTAGACAATTAAGAAATTAGAAACTAACCTGGCCTTCAGACGGATTGAACAATGAAAAATTATAGTCGTACGATAATTCTTCATTGGGTTCAATATCTCTTAACGCGAATAGAGCCATTCTTGACAGACCATTTACTGACCATTTCTGCATTTCACAGTTTGGTTCACAAGAGTGATTTACAAATCTTGCCTCACTCCCTGCCCTGTGACCATCAATTACTAATCCCCTATCCAAATGCAGACAGTAATGATGCGTGTCAGTTGCATATATGGTATGCATCCTCTCTTTAAACACCGGCTCTGCTACCACCTCTCCAACATATTCTACTATAAAGTCGCCCTTTTTAATCGTCTCCGCAGTAAATACCCCGTAGCCTTTATTGTTTGTCAAAATTCGCTTTATTCCAGGAGCCCATTCGTGCTTCTCGATGCGATGATTTCGACAACTTTCTCCACAAGAGGCGGGGCATTCCTGGTACACAACACGATTGAGACAATCGTCAGTGTCGCACTTGGAGGGACCTTCCTCACAGGAACAGTTTTGCTCAAATTCTGTTGACGTTGGTGGTTTGGATAACCCGTAGTACGTATCTGTTGATATGATCAAAACATTACATTAATCACTACCTAAAGTGAAAATTCAAAGTTTGAATTTCAAACTCAAAGAATGAATAATTGGAAGATAAATATTCTACTTACTGGACTTGATTTTCCTAAAACTCCACGAACGTGGCATTTCTTCAGGCATTTTGGCTTTTTTCTTAAACGCTCCATCCATTTCAAATTTCTGTCTAGCTAGTTTAGTTTCCTCCAGTTTTGAGGCCGCCTCTGCAGCTTGTGTTTCCATAATTTCACGCTTTTCTCGTTCATATCCAACATAGGAATCGTTGGCCCTGTTCACTCCCAAACAATAAATATCGTATGGTAACATGTACTCCTTTACAATAACAGTAGACATCGCCCCAGACTCAGGATCAGGAGGGAGCGGAAGCAAAGGATTGTCCCTTTCGTTGGCACTACGAAATCTCTGCGACGGATCATTGGCTTTGAAAAAATTTGACAGCAAGCCACACGGAACATAATTATCTTTTTGAGGCACCAATACAGGGGCATTTGGTAGATCGACGAGGTCAAGTATTAGGCCTGGGAATTGTTTGATATCAAGATCTCCATCTAATTGTTGCTCATTAACGGAACTTTGATTCAAGGAGAAACCCGGTGCAGAAGAGTTGACTGAAGGTTGCTCTGACTTGACAACAGCAGGAACCTCTTGTTTTACCACGACAGCGTTTGGATGCTCAGAAAGAGACTTCTCCACTGCCATTTCTTGCTGAGAAGCTTCTACTTTCACCATCTTAGCATCTTCTGGAATATTAGCACCTGTACAAGGATCCGACTGCAATTTTGTGTTCAAGGTTTTGTTCTGAACGACCGTCTTTTTCTTCTTTCTAACACTTGGAAATCCTGTTCGGTTCACTTTTCTCGGTTTCCTTGCTTGCAGTTGTTGCGGGAATGTCATTGGAGTAGCTGTTGCAGATGAAGGAGGAGATTGATTAACATTTTCAACATCTGTTTCAACTTCTGTGGAAATCTCCGACTCATTTAAGCTACTTTCACATTCTGTTGTTGGCTTTTTAATAGG
>JAQGAH010000934.1:0-21418 GCA_034696885.1 Lepidocyrtus paradoxus | reverse complement strand
GGTCGTTAGGACCCTCAAGAAATTACATGTATTATTTGAGTGGGAGTTGAGTGAAAGATTTGCATGGTGATTGGGAATACGATTTGAGTGTGAGTAGGCACTCACACTTAAATTTTGAAAGCTGAGGTCGCACTCACCCTCACATTTCTATGGGAATACGAAAATGCCAAGTGTGAGGTCGATCTTGCACTTTACTCACTGAAAATCTTCATTATGTATTCGGCTGTTAGTCTAGCTAGATGCATAATTTAATAATTAAGCATATAGATTCATTTTTGCTTCCTAGTTCCTACATCACTCAAAACAACCAGAATACATAAATGTGAAACAAGGAGAAGGATTGAAGGATACACCAAAAACAAAAACAGTGGTTACTGATCAATGTACATCATCAGTATCATCATCATCATTCATCATGTTTCCTTCTCAAAAATACATTATAATATAACCGGACACAGTGGGGGACAAAGAACTGAAACAAGAAGAAAGTGCTCTACCAGACAGAGTTTTTATTGAAACAACATGAAAATGTACATATAAGTAGCTGAAAATATGTAGATTATAAAAATATTATCAAATTTCAAAATGCCCCCCTCTGGCTTTCACACAAGCCTTGAGTCTGGGTCGCCAATCTTCGATCGAGGCACGCAAAGTTTCTTGGGGGAAAGTGGCCCATTTTTTGAGAAGCTTTTTTTAAGATCCTCCAAACTTCTGTGAGGAGTAGAGCAGACCTCTGGCTACAACTTGGACCAAACAGAATAATCTAGTGGGTTGAGATCCGGTGAAGCCGCAGCCCACTCGTCTCTTGCTATGAGGTCCGGAATTTTCTCTCTAAACCACTTCTGCACTACTTTGGCCTTGTGTGCTGGAGCAGAGTCTTGCTGGAATGTCAAATGACCATCGTTGAAGAGCCTAGTTGTCAAGGGCTCCACCAGCGGTTTTAAAACGTCGCATAAGAGTTCTTGGCACTGACCTTGACCCCTTGTTTCACAAAATGAAGGTTCGTCCTGTCATCCCAGTTTACCCCTACCTTTATCATCGCATTTCCCGAAGGATGCGTCCTGAGAACCCGCCCATTACTTCTGAGGAATCCCTGATAATGACCGCACATAATCTATCTAGGTCATTCCGTTTATTGAATGAAGCCTCAACCGTAAAAATCTTCTCATAAGTGAAGAGGGTCCGTTTTACAATTTCACCACCATGCCTCCGAAGAAGAGCTTTGCATCTTTCGACTCTATTTTTCTTCTGCTTGATTGTGAGCATGTGGCATGTGGTTTTTATGAAAGCCCTGAGTCTTAGGTCCTGTTTCAGTGCCCTTCGAATGGTGTCCCTCGAGGTCCCTATTTGCAATGCGGGCTTTCTCTGGCTGAAACAGGGATTTCTACGAATCCTATCAGGTGGCGCATTTATCATTGCTGGAGTCTTAACAGAGCGAAGGCAACCGGAACTTTTACCTTTTTCGACACTCCCAGTCTCCAGCTAACGTTTGACGGTCCGCCAGATCAGCTGTCGTCCGATTCCTGACTTTTGAAGGGCTTTGAATATTTCGGAACTTTTCATTCCCCTTAAGTGCACATGCAAAATGGAAAATCGCTTTTGATCTGCCATCTTTGCCATGGGAAGGAAAGCACCAAATCAATCAGCTGGCTAGCCACTGATAGTTTAAGAGTTGCTCTTTCTAATGACACTAAAATTACCTGATAACTCCCATTATTGCGCAAGTAGCACTTATTTTAATTTTTGTTTCACTTCTTTGTCCCCCACTGTAAAACCACAGTATTGGATGGTATGGTATGCATCTGCAATTCTGCATTGAGTTTTTATAATTTTCAAGATATATATATGATATAAATCATATCTTTTTTAAATTTTATTTAACTTCAAAATCTACTTCTGTGTTTTATACATAAGTATTAAGTAAATACATAATATCGAAATTATTTATAATTTATACCAAACCTAAGTCTCTGTCTCTACGATTTACTTTTCTTCTTTTTAATCTTAACAAATCTTGCTAATGGGTCATCAGATTTAACAGTCAGTGGAAGTTCATTATCGTCCTCGGAAACTTTGAATGAGGACCTGTTCTTCACATTTCGCAAGTTTAGCTCTGATCTAAGGGCTTCTTTAATTTTAGGAGTCTTGGCATTCTTCCTCTTTTGTCGATGTTTTAGCTTAATATCTGCTTTCTTGATGTGTTTCGGTTTCTGCTCAATTCCTTTCCGAAGAGTTTCAGTGTCAACATCTCCCAAAATACTGTTATCCATTGAAATGAGCTCTGCCGGAATCTATTAATAAAAAAATATTTATTAAATTACACGTTCATTAAAGGGTCTTTCAGTGACATAAAACTATTTGATCAAGATTAATTAATGTCAATTTATACCTTTTCAAGCAGCGACCTAACTTCTGTCTCTTTTCTTTGCTTCTTCGTCTGAAATGGATTTCTCTCCAAAGCATCAAAATTAGCTTCCCCAGCTCCAGGGACGATTATTGAATCAAACCCTCTCTCGGTGCCTATTCCAAGAACGTCTTCGAAAGGGCAAAATTTTGCAGACTCAACAAATCCAGCAGTCACGTGCTTCAGATACGGTTTTTGTTTTTGACCTACTTCGGAAAATATCTATAAATGGAAGAAAAAAATGTTACTCTTACTACTAAGATCTTGGAGCTCAGGACTATAGTTTAGATATTTTTAATTATAACTGCTTATTTAGCTTTTCATATCCACTATACCATAGTCTGGTTTCCGTTTGTCACTGAGAGCAGGCCGCGCTGACTAAAATCTATCGATGACGGGACACCCACTCGAACAGAAGCCAGAGGAGCAAATGCATTTCTCAAATCCCAAAGTCTAAGAAGACCATCACGGCCACCAGTCGCCATTAGTCTTCCCACGTTATCAACAGCCAAAGCGGATATTGGGGTTCCGTGGCACAGAATAGAGGCAACGGGCTTTCTTACTGTTGGGGTCCACAATGTCACCGTGCCACTCGCGTGCCCACAATGCGTTACCGCGTTTGATGGATTCAATGCCATAATATTTATGGGTCCTTTGTAGGTCCCATACTGTGATACAACTTTTCCTATTGACACATCGATCCAGCTAATGAAGCCCGTTTCGTGTCCAGCATTTAAGAGGAAGTGATAAGGGAGAAAATTCAAACAAGCTATTTTATCTAGAGCTTTTAAACAATGGATCTCTATTCCTTGGTTATCATAAATGTAGGTCCATCGCTTTTGAGCTGCGGCAAACATGTTTTCATTGTGTAGCCACCTGAAAGCAAAACCAAACGAAACATTTACAATTCAGCCTTGATCTGCTGAAAAATTGCACTTAGGATATTGCTATTTTGCTGAAATGAAAAATAAAATGCTTTTAATTAAATAATACACTTACACAACATCATGAACACTTTCCTGCACACCCATCTCACACAAAAGCCTTTTGGTCACCCAGTCAAATGCTGCGATATGACCTTTCCTCCCACCCAATAACAGCTGCCTCCCATTGATACCATAACTGATCTTGTATGGACCAAACTGATGAAGATCTAAATGAAAACTTTTCGTCGCAGATGCAATATCCACGTGTTTGACAATATCGCATTGCTTCAACTGCAGAGTGTGTTCTCCTTTCTCGACTTCAATTTGTCTGGAATTTGAAAAAAAAGAAGATTAAAAAGTTTGAAAATAAAATTTTAAGTATCTCAAAACTAAAAGCTATCAAATAATATTTAATAAAAGTCAAAGATCACATCGAATGACATTATCCTTCAAAATACTACACTACATACCCTGGCTCTTCAGATAACAAAACTTCAGCTTTGGCCGCCCTCTTCAAACCCTCTTCAATCTTCTTGTCTTTCTGGATTATCTCCTTCCGTCTGACCTTACTTTTAATTATGCCTGATGCCTTCCGAACCGTTGAAGGTAAGGCTGACCCCCGAGAGTACTTTTTGTTTTTAGTTCTCCCCACCTCCATGATTTCGAAGACCTGGACTTGCACTCTTCTGCGTTGGTAAAATGAAAAGTACCCACCCACACTACTACTACTTTTACTTTGCGTAATTCAATCCCTACACTGCTAATACCTTAATTTGTTAATTAACCATCCCCTTAATTTTCTATACTCGAGTGAATCTTCAATAATTCAAAATCAATCACACAGTTTATAAACATTGATCTTTTCAAAACCACAAGTCCATGTGCGTGCAGTTCCGAACAAAAACGCATGTGAAATGTGTGGATGTTGCAGTTTTTATTGTTGTGCCTCGTTCCCGCTTCCAACAAAACTAATCTTGGGGTATTATAAGACTCTAAATCTTAAACAAAGACTCCTATTCCAATCCATCGCATTTCTCTTCTCCACAACCGGTGCAGCGTCCTTTCACTCCTTTGCCCCAAATGAACTTTCCTTCTTTCACTTTGACCATTTTTAATTCTTCATGCTTCATGCATCACATGCCATATCAACTAACTTGTATAGTTAGGCAAATCAACAAATTAATAAGTCAAATCAAAATCGTATCATCCGAAACATTCAAAATTATGCAAGTAACTCATATCGGTCTATAAATCTTTAAAACATAAATGGGGCCTTCATTCGGTTCCTGTTGTGGCCTGTTTCGGGATAAAAATAAAACTGGGGATGACTTTGAGGAGCTGTTTTCATGCAAGGCGAACGGTCTAATCCCAACAACGAAATACATATCTAAATCAACAGGCTTCACCATAATCCATGCTGATGTTGAAGGCCCCATCTTACACGGTTACATTTGCATAGCGACCCAAGCCGAAGATGATGATGGCCTCCCGCATACTCTCGAGCACTTGACATTTTTGGGAAGTGAAGACTACCCTTATCCCGGCATCCTAGACAGGCTTGCGAATAAATGCTTGGCTTCCGGTACAAATGCTTGGGTAGACGTGGATCACACTTGCTTCACTTTGAGCACGGCAGGAAGTGAAGGATTCTGCAAATTATTGCCAATTTACTTGGACCACGTCTTTTATCCCCTTTTAACCGACGCCGCATTTAAAACGGAAGTTTATCATGTCACCGGAAATGGAATTGACGCTGGGGTGGTGTACTCGGAAGAGCAGGCAACGGAAAACACAAGTTCATGCAGAGCTACGAACGAGCTCTTCAAAGCAATTTTTCCTCCTGAATCTGGTTATGGTTGGGTTGTTGGTGGGGTCTTAACTAACTTGAGAGAATCCTGCTCAAATGAGAAGGTGACATAGGTCGCAATAACCGACTTGATTTTATCAATTAAACAAAATACTTAATCAAATTGATTCCATTTCACACCAGGTTAGAACATTTCACAAAAAGTTTTACCATCCCCAAAACGCCTGCTTGATTGTCTGTGGGATGATCAACCCTTCAGAACTTTTTGCATGTCTTGGCTCAACCCTAAAAAAATGGAAGGAAAGAGGGAAGCTGCTGAATCAGTCAGACCATATCGTAAGACCTTGGCTTGATACAAATACAAATATACCGGATGTAAGTACACCCCAAGAGAAAACTGTTTATTGCCCATCCTCTGACGAGGCAGGGGGATGTTTAGCTATGATTGGAATACTGGGACCGGCTATTGAAGATGGTTTGGAGGACATTTTGGGAGTCTCCCTTCTTTTCAAATACTTGACAAAAAGCACATGCTCTCCTCTAGGACTGGATTTTGTTGAGAATGAGAATAATTTGGCAACTTCCTTGGACTTTTCCCATGTGGAATATAGACGCTCCCTCTTTTACTTTCAGTTGGAAGGGGTCAAAGTAGCTAACAAGAAGAAGATCGTTCCACGGCTTCAGGAAGCTATTCTATACCAAATTGGAAATTTCGACATGAAGCGCATGATTAACATAATTAGACTGAGTATTCAAGCTGAACTAAGCACATTGGAAAATGAGCCTTTTGAATGGATAAGCCAGTCGGCAATTCAAGATTTTCTGTACGGCGACCAGAATAACTCAACCTTTCAGAAGCGTCTCAATAAAATTTCCATCTTACAAGAATTTCTCACAAAGCCCATATTATTTTGGACGGCGGAACTGGAGGAACGCTTATTAACCCCAAACTGGATTACCATATTCGCCGAGCCAAGCACAAAGCTTTTGAAAGAGTTTTTACTTCAAGAGGAAGACCGAATTTCCGCGAGAAATAAAGCGTTGGGCAGTGCTGGTCTGGAAAAATGTGGGAAAGAATTGTTAGAAGCCATTTCCCAAAATAACCGACAAATTCCACCAAAACTCTTAAAAAAGGTTAAGGTCCCAGTCTTGAAATCCACGGAATCTCATAAAATCCACCGAATCCAAAACCCCCCATGGATAAGTAACTCAGACTTTCCAGCGAATTTATGCTTGGATGATATCTCAACAAGTTTCGTCTACGTCAGTTTGATCATGGACACATCCAGTTTGGATGAGGACTTTAGAGCCTATTTGCCTCTGTTCAAGGAAGTAATCTTGAACTCTCCTCTCAAGGAGAGGGCCGAATCACCAGAGTTGACACCGTATGAAGAGGTTGTCGCGAGCAGAGACAGAGATCTCCAAGTTTGTACGATGAATATCGGGATTGAGATGCTTGATACTGCGTTGGAAGAAGGCTCACGACTTTCTCCTGGCAGCTACTCCCATCTCCTTTCGTTAGTCTTACAAATGGAGCTTGATAAAGTGGATAGGGGTATTGATTGGATTCGTAAAATCCTGTGGACTACTCGATGGAAATTGGACAGGATCAAGGTCGCCATCAACAAAATGATTGAAGATATTCACCTGATAAGAAGAGCTGGGCATAAAATGAGCCAAATTGTATTAAAAAATGTGATTTTTGAAAAAAATAGTAACACTTACCAATCCAACTTATTACACCAGTTGAAGTTCCTCAAGATGTTGGGGGCGGGGGATGATGGCAAACTTGCTAAATCCGAGAATAACATCCGGACCGCATTTGACTTAATAGTGGACGTTATCACAAATCCTGAAAACGTATCTCTTCACATCGCAGCCAATATTTCTAACCTGAGAGGAAAGTTGGAAATGATGCCATGTGGGAATTTGGGTAATTTACTGAGAAAAACGTTCCCTTTTGAAATGTCAGGGAGTACTGCAAAGAAGTATGAGAAACGAATTTCAAATAGACCTGATATGGATTCCATGATACCCCGAAATCTGCTTATGGAGAAGGCATCTGAAAATCAATTAATTTTTGGATTGGGTTCGGAAGAGTCCTCTTATTTGATTATGGTAGCACCAGGCCCTACATCTTTTATGGATCCTGAGGTGCCTGCACTATTGACAACCCTTCAATATTTTACTCAACTGGAGGGACCCCTTTTTAAAACTATCAGAAGGGGAGGCTACGCATATGACTATAATCTCGAGCCAAGAATTAATGAAGGTCTCATTTACTTCAAAGCATCAGACTGTTCCGATGTTGTGGGAGCCTATGCTGCTGTTTTAGATGTTGTCCAGAAGCATTTTGCAAAGTCCTCAGAGTTGTGGACCGAAGAGCTTCTCATTTCTGCGAAAAGTTCCCTGATTTTCATGTGCCTGGATACGGAAAAGACGCCATTGTCACTGGCATCCAACTCCTGTCTGCATTATTATCGAGATGTACCTGGAACCTATGTCCAGGACTTGATTGCCAAGATTGGGAAGGTCACAATGAAGGACTTGAGACGCATGGCGAAACAGTGCATATTGCCCCTCTTCACAGATCCGCAGAGCAACTTTGCAACTGTAATTGTTTGCCCTTTGGATCAAGTGAGTATTATAAAAGCCGGCTTGGCCCATTTGGGGAAAGTGGTTCATGCTGTGGAGATATTTGAATAGTTTGTATAAAAATTGAAAAAGTTTTTACAAACTTACAACTCCACACAAAGTTGGATTGCTTAAATTACATATTTTTATTGCATAATATATTTTGTAGTTTACTTACATGTATTCAAAGTTATCTGTTAATATAATATATATTCCTAAACGTTTGTATTGCTCTAGTTAACTGGCACACACCTTGGACCTGGTTTGCAATTTTCAGAGTCTTTGCCACATTTTTTGCTCATATAGCATCTGGCCCTTGCACATCGCACATTGGCACAAGTAATCCCTGTGGTTTTTACACATTTCGGGGTGAATTCACAAGGAGCTTTTTTGCAATCGTTGTTCTTCAGAAAGTGTTCGCAATGCTCTCCTTCTGCACACGGTTCGCAGCTTGGTTCTTGATTTTTAACAAAACAACTAAATAATTTAGATATTTCATTAAATTATATGAATACAATAAGTTTAGGCTAAAAATTACCTGCTTCAGCAGCAACCATATCAGTACTCCAGAGGTGTAACTGCGCCGCAATTACAGTGATAATTATCACTTTCAACATGCTTGAAAATAGTGGGTTAATATTCTAATTCAAAATGAAATTTAATAATTATTCCTCTCTTCCTTTATAAGTTCGACCTTCTAATTTCTATATAACCTTCATGCAAGACGTCGGAGATGGTATTGAATCATAATAGCATCTGAACATGGCTTCTCTGCAAATATGAATTGTGTATATTCAACCACCGTGTATACGAGACAAGCACAAATACTCAAAAAAATATGTAGACATTACTTTGACGGCTAATTGTTAAAAAAAAGTACTAAAATTAATATGATATACTATTGGTGTAAGATGCGTGCGTAGTACAATATGATGTGTTGTTTTACCTGTGCTGCTACTTGCTAAAGGCTAAAGTATCTGATTGGCATGAGCAAAAATCATTTGCGTACATGGGAAGATATAATGGTTTAATATGCAAACTAAGACTTGATTGAATCAGATACTACCTATTTATGTAGAAATTAATGAGGTCGGGCTCACTACTCTACGTCAAACTTAATATTAGATATTAGGTATCCATAAAAATGTAACAAAGTTTCATTTCACCCCAACAGATAGAATTGCAGCAAAAGCAACAATGTAAGGCTAATAAATTAATGAGGATCATGGCTGATTCAGTTAGATTTAAGGTTTTACTTTGGATGTTGCAAATTGTCAAAAATTAATTTCATTAGGTCAATAATTTAAATAAGTGTTTGTATTTCCGTGTAAATATATTTATGTTGATCCAATATTGCGGTACCTTTCTATTTGATTAATAAAGGAAAGTTGTTGATAGATCCACAGTCGCACAACACCTAGCCTAGTATGTATCTGTATCTCTCAGATATTGTTGAATATTGATTCTGATTATGCACAATTATTTATTTCTTTGTTTAATGAATATGGTTTGTACAAAGAGCATTCTTCATTGATCGTGGCGGTTAGTGAGTAAGTAGTTGATTTATTAATAATAAATAATTTATTAATAAACTATTAATAATTTCAAAAAAATACGTAGATAAGTATTAGTAACAAAACTTAACCAAGGTAGGGGCATGTACCTTTCAAAAACCCCTGAGTTCATACGTCCAATTGACAAAATACCTATTATGTACATGAATGTTTATAGCAGTTATATTTGTTTAAAGAAAGTCCGATCCTGTCTAAATAATCCAAGTAAATTTTTTTTAAACAATTTTATTTATACTAATTTGTAGAAAGGTTGATACAATATCACTAACTATTTTTTCAACAACCGGGTGAGTTCTCTTGACTCTACCTTGCAATTCCGCAATACCAAATAGAAAATTCCAAAAAATATGGCAAGGAAAGTACTGAAGTATACGCTCTTAGTCCTAGGATCTTCAGCATAGTTACTTTTCTGGAAGTCATGGTGTATCTTCATATGGCCATGCTGGTACTTGGCAAGTTCCTGTAAATTTTTGCCGAGCCGCTGCCAAGCATGAGCTTTCTCTTTCCAGTCGTCCGTTGGGGTGACCTTTATACTAAAATTGTTATTTGTTTCCAACTCTTGCTCATTGTCCGACCCTTCCTGGCCCTCGTGCTTTTCCTTATATAATTCTCCAATTTCCCATGCAATGCATCCTAAGGTGCTTGTACGCATGCAGGATACGAATCTATCCACAACAATTTCTTTCACGATGAGATATATACTGTCGAGGAGAAAGTGAAACCCTTCAGTTGTCTTTGGCTTGCCCTCGATTAAGTCATTTCTCCGCAGAAGCTGGATGATTTGCTCACAATCTATTACCCCTGTAAAAACAAATGAAACATATCGCGTTAATTTGCTGACTGGATACAATAATTCATTATTTTTCAATTTTTTTTAAATTAAAATAATCAATTGAAATAGCTCGATCATTTAAACCAACCGTTTGTCCTTTGAATATGTTGAGAGAACTCATGAAGAAGATCAACTCTTCGCATGGCATCAATCATACTGAAAGTCTCGCAGAAGAACTTAAGCTCGCAGTCGGAATGCAAGTGCACATTTCGGAATGTCGTGTCAAAGTTGAATTTGTGCCTTAGGTCAACAATGACTTCGGTTCTAGTTGGGGATGGAATCTTCATTGTGGATGCTTAAAATAGTTCCTTTCAAGTCACGATCACTTCAAATATTTTCTACACAATCCAATCTGGAACGTAACACAACAGACTAATCAAACGGATCAAACTCCAGTAAGCGGACTTTCGCCGTCTGCTGAAAACTACGGGCTGATAACTCAGAATATCGGTAAAAAATGAGTAGAGAATTTAGAACTTGCGTACATTTTAAATGTTTTCGGTAGATTTACCAGAAAGCGTCATTATGAATCATTATGAATGTGCAACATGTCTGCGTTACGTGATGGTGCAAACAGGATGAATTGATAAAATTGAAGTGGGCTTTTATACTCATCGTCGCATTTCGTCTCAACTGGATAGGTTTAGTTTATTCAATACTTACTGTACTTATGAGAAGGATAATGATAGAATGGCATGATGAGAAGATGAGACTTTTGAGGTCATTCCAGCTTGGTGTTCCTCGACTATCTTATCTGATTTTCATATCTTTTGTTTGAAATTGGGTATATGCCATACTTATGTATATTTAACGATATACGTAAGTACAAATGGTATAAACGATTGCGCATTTGTTTGCGGCTGGTGTAATTATCGATGTGAATAATAGCAACACTTACCTTATTACTACCGTATTGCAAATTGCTAGAGCAATCATTCCTGTCTGAGGTGCTCTTTCGCAATCGCAGATGATAATGTCAAATCGATGAAGATGAAATGTTAAGAAAACAAATACTGGAAGTCAGTAACTTGTAGCTTTTTAAGCACCTTCAGCCTGATGTGATCAGGCAGAAATATAGTATTTATGTCCATATTTCAAAAAAAAAAAACGTTTGTCCAGCAAATAATTGTGTTTAAGGTCTTTGTATCATAATGAGTTCAGGGAAGGAGTTTGTTGACAATATAACTATGAATTCGTGGAAGTCAATCCCCTGTTCATAAGTAGTGGTCTTAAACTCTTGTCTCAATAAATGATCGAGAGATCGAGTCCTCACGGTTCGAAACAAATGTGAGGACTATAATGTAAGGGCTAACCGGTATGGGAATGGAATATGCGAATATCGCATAAAGTAATGAATTGCTGAGCATAAAAATTTTCAGTCATTAAATGATCCAAAGAACCATAAAGGTTGGAGTTGACTCGTCACAGTTGTGGTTTTTATCTGTTTCATTCACAAAACTATGGTTTGAGAACATTTACGATCTACCTGGATAGAAGAGGGGTTTCCCTTTGGAAGATGGGAACAACTTTTTCCCGTCATTGTTTTGCACAAATAATAACAACAATTTAAATGCTTCTTGGTTGTTACATACCATACCAATGAGTTTGAGGAGCCAGTGGCTATATAGAGGTATTCCCCATGTAATCTCATGCTGCAATCTGCAATTATAATGCTATACAATAAATTACCTATAAATGCAAATACATCATCCGAAATAGTTTGGGAAATAGTTGGTAATTTTAGGTAAATGGCTTAAAAAATGATTGTTTTCTACCTGCGAATTAACTTACTTACGTACATCCTTTAAGACTTTATAGATTTTGCTCCCATTAAAATCCACAGTGGGGATTGACGTCGGTGAATAGTATAAAAATCAATAGAATATAGAAGATTGCAAATTGCAAGTCAATTCTTGACCATCATCCATCCCTCAATTATAGTCTCAATCTCTGGGAAGAATTCTATTCTTATCATTGAGAAGGATGAATCGATGCGGTCGGGTGATGATGGTATGGCACAAAGTTCTCCAGATTACGATTAGCAGTTCTTAACGTTCTCAAGTATTTTCATACATAGTTTGAAAAATCAAGGTTTTTTAAATTGTAATTTTATTGTAATTATAAACCTACAATATATACTTAAATGTACATGCAGAATAATATGATCAATATGATATGATCATGCACAGTGTTTATCATACATCTTTTGCCAATTAAGGCTAAAAACTTCAGTGACAATATTATGATTGCCTTTTTAATTAAAACAAATAAGAATTATCACTTATCTCGTCAGATATACCAAATTACATTAGATCATTAAATTTTGAGATAAGAGTGACTGAGAGAGAATAAGTGTTGAAAATCATTTTAGATGTGGTATTTTTTAAATTCCTGAAGAGCCAGATTTAGTGTTATAGAAGCGACTGCCTTTTGACAAAACGCATTAATTAATTTTATGCTTACTAGATACCGCACATTAAAGGATTAGGAAGTTAATATGAAGTTGAAAAATTGCTATTTTAGGCTCTCTACAAGTTCTTTAATGCCTAGATTTGCATTAAAAATGTAAATACGTATCTTAGCCAATATTGTTTACAAAAACGGTTGCTTCCTGATTACTCAAAAGTTGAAAATATCTGAATCGGCACATTTACCAGAAATAGAATGACAGAAACTCTTTGATATCCTCGCTGAGAATCTTTGCTTCTGCTTCCAACAATAGTTCACAAACTGCTTACTAGTACAAACTATTACATTCACATTACCATTAAAAAATGTATATGCAAGGGTTGGGTGCAGCTACAGCTATGAAAGAATTGTTACACAACGCTATTTTTGCTTCACCACGAACATGTTGAAATAATTATTATAAACTTCCGCTTGCAAATATTTCTAGATATATTTATAAAATTCTAAATATATAAAATTAACCCTTTCCTTGGGACTTTGACCCATCCTCAGATGGTTTCCCGTCGGATGATGCGGCCTTTTCCTATACAAAGAAACAACATTGTTTTTTATAAATGCAAAAAAAATAGTAGAAATATATGACTTGCTTCGTCATGACTCGAGATATTCGTAATTATACCTTGGATGCCTCAATGATTCCCTTCATAATCCGCTTTCTTTTTTCAGGTTCAATACTTGGACTTGGAGCACCCACCGGCTTTGCCACTGTTATAGATTTTGGCTTAGCCCCTATTGAGGCTGGTTGAGTTGTTATCGGAGGAGCCGCTGTCGCTCCACCAACTTTTGCAGTTTCCTCCTCCTCGCTTATCTTAATCACTGGGATTTCTGATCTAATCGAGGTCACCGAGTCTGTACAAGAGGGTTTCCTGGTAGCTATTGGCGGCTTTGGCTTTGGTTTAGCACTGATAGTAGGCTTCACTGTGGAAGTACTAGGATGATGACCATGATCCTCAGGTAAGGATGCTTGATCCACGTCTGTTGCATTGCCATCATCTTCTCCCTGGCCTCCACTTGGAGCCGGACTTCGTTTCTCTGACTCAGCAGGGGTTGTTCCATCCTGTTGTTTGGCTTTCAATGCTGCTCGCTTTGCAGCCCCAGCAAACCCTGTCATTTTTCCTGTGGTTAAAATGGATGACCTCTTTTCCCTATCCGCTCCTCCCCCAGTGCTACTAGGTTTACTCGGATCCTTATCCTTTGACGCCATTGGAATGAGCATTGCCCATTTTGCCAATGGAGTCTCATCCTTCTTCTTCCCAGCCAACTTGAACATTTTTCGTCTCTCTTCCGTTCTCTCCCGTCGTAGTTGGATTTTCAGATCATTGTTAGCCTCACGTAGCGCACTTGTCAGGGATAGCAAGTAGTAAATTATAAGGATTAAAAGGACCAGCAGGGGAATAACAATACCGGGGGAGGCAATATAATCCAGCACTTTGTGCATGGACTTGGGAAGAGCTCCAAGAATAGCTTGGGTGAGAATATGGTAAATTCTTTCATAATGAGAGAAAGGGCCACAGTGCCAAGAGGGCTCTAGCCATACAACAGCATACGCCACGGGCAAAGTGCATAGGAACAACATGAAAAGCAGCAAGGCAAAGTAGAAGTTGTTGGAACGAGAAGCTCGAAAAACGGTCTCATGAGGAACGTTGCAGGTCATCACAGCCCAGCTGCGGATATACAAGAGTATTACAAGTTTCACTAGGTTCAGTGTGGGAAGTCCGGGAGAGAAAAACATCCCCATCCAAATCATCCCTTGGTTGTTCACCAAGTGGAGAATGTTTTCCGCAATCTTAAAGTCCCCATATTGAGGAAAGGTCTTTTCGAGATCCCAGCACCAGCAGGGATTCAATATGCGGACTAGAATGGCTCGAATAAAGTCCAACACAAGTATAAAAACTACTGTGATTATCTGAAATTCAAGATAAGGTGATGTAATAATTTTTAATACACCGACCTGGTTTGGTCAAACGTTTACAAACTTTAAATCTTTTCATTCCATACCAAGTCCATTACGGTTAATTTCACAATTTCCTGGCCAAACATTGTCTCCCAGCATAGTTTCCTCAAGCGAATGCTTACATCCGGATCCATTGTTGGAGCTGGCTCGGTAGTTGCTAAAGAATAAAAATACCGAAACATTCTCATATTGCCCCAAAACGCATCATTGTCGGACTAACCCATTCCCATATAATAATATCATAATAAGTTAGGCTGGTTAATGGCCACTTACTAATGCACATGCTGCTCCTAGGATTCCAGCAGTTATCCGATCTATTACTCAATTTCTGGAGGGCGCAAATTACATCCGAGCAATTCAAAAACTCGGTAATGTCCTTCGGCTCGGTTGTGCCATCATCACAAAGTTTTACGAAGCATGTCCTTAGCTCCTTCTCATCCACATTAACTTTGACGGTCGTTCCAAAGGTTGAATTCAAGTAGGCTTGTGTGACCTTCTTGGTCTCTACCACACTTTCCAGTGTGGTAATCCACTTGGAAAAGTCTTTAATTTTTGAATAGTCAATTTCATCTGTTTTTGTCGAGTTGTGCATAAAAATTAGAGTAACCATTGTCATCACATTTGTGAGAAATCTTTCCAAGCTATCTGGAGTGGGTTCAAGTGTTGTTGAAGCCAATGCAGTTGTGCTGCTGGTCGGCATTTCAGTTGTTGTTGAAGTTGTGATTTCTTCATCTAGTTCGCTCGGGATGTCACCTCGCGTTGTTTGCTTGGTAAGCCAATATTTTCTGTTACCATTTCCCCCGATAATTAAAACACTCCCAGTACCACTCCCAACATCTGGAGGGGTGACTCCCTGAAGAATTGCGTCCAGCACGTCTGGGTCCTCTTCAGTGGTAGTGGTGGTTTCATCTTCTTCCGTTAGCGTCTCTTGGGATCCACGAGGTTGCTGATCCGGCTCAATTTCTCTACTTCCCACAGGATACTTGGACCAATCTGGCTGAGTATAATCTTCATCGGGAGGATCAGTAGTTGAGGAGCTGGAGGATTTTGAAGTGGTTGTAGCGGCCGAGCCTGTGGGAGTAAAGTCATTCAGACTGTTCTGCTGGCGAGGGTAGCGATAGTCCCAAGGAACAAATTGTCTCTTTGATCTAGGTGGGGAAGTTGATGAGGACTTTTTTCTTTCTTTTTTTCTGCCCATGCGAGGCTTTTTTGTCGGCTTTGATGTCAGATTTGCCAGTAGGGCAAAGGTATCCGAAGGGTCTAACGTTGTGCCATGTCCTTGAGGGTTAATCGTCACATTCATCAACCCTGTTGAACTGTAGTCTCCCACAAAAGGCGTCGTCTTTGATAAAGTGGGGATGAGAGTCGCTAAATAGGCATTGATTAGCTTTATAATAATGGGGAAGGCAGATACTAGTGCAGTCCTGTTTTCGGGAACCCAGAGACCTTGGGTGTCATTGAGGTCGATGGAAGACTGGTTCGTCCAAAATGTGTAGTTTTCATTTTCCAAATATTCAGACCAACTTTCGGAGGAAAAGTCTGCCGAGGAAGAGGAGGATGAGGATGATGTTCCATTGGAATTAAATATCTGAGCGAGATCCGTTCTTGGAGTTAGATTATGTACCATGGTCCACCATTCCGTCATGTTGAACTTCCCTGCTGCAGTAGACGTCCCGTTCAGAAAGGGAAAGTTTGCAGAGGTTGTCTGGAAATCTCCCGGTGAGGAGGGTAGCAGCGTGGTTAAGTTGGCTACAAACACCAGTACAGCTTTTGTTTCCTTTACGGCCTCGTAACTGGCGTACTCGTCAAGGATGGTGCAATTTACCACAATGTCTGTACATGGAGGGGGCTCTGTTGTGGAATAGTATGGGGTGGCTATTGTTGTAACCGTCTGATTCAGTTTGAGAGCCTGTAGCTCCTCCGTCATAGTACTTACCTTGCCAAACAAGGCAAAAATGAGGGTGTACAAGTTAAGAAAGTTCAGCACCATAATCCTAATTAAAATTTTAATTATGGTAAAATTACTTCAATTAAATTTGGCCTTAAAGTTAAATTAAGAATTATGCTTGCATTATAGTTCATTGTTTTACCTAGCTAACTGCCAGCGTAGCTGCTTTCTCGGGTGATAATTCTCTAACATCCCTACCAACTCAAATATATTGGGATAGATTGTGCTAATCAAGGATAACGTCAACGTTATCTCATTCTGGCGCCACCAAGAGTCATCCGGTGTTACATCTGCGGACCGCTCAACCACACGTATCACAGCAAAGGCTGAGAACATTAGAAGCAGGATAATTAAGAAGTTTGCAAGAACTCGGAGGCTGATTACCTTCCAACTGTAAAAATAAGTTATGCATAATTTGTAATTGCAGCATTGAGTTGCATCGGAAATCCCATTTTTTACGTGCACAAAATGCTTTCATATCATATTACGAACTTTCTCTCATCTTTAGTTTTCTCTTTTTCTTCCAACAATGCTTCTTTAAAGCCCATTGTAATTGAGGCGAAACGGTTGAAGGCAGTTTCCGGATTTCCTATCATGTAATCCCATGCAGTGAAGAGACGCCAAGAGAAAGCACATTCGTCCTCCTTCTCTGATAATTTTGATTGTCGAGAATTGGCCGCCATTCTATACAACACCAACATACCGGATTCGTTAGATCTTTTCTCATAAGAATATGGAAAGCATCTTATCTCATATCCACCGTGAGTTTATATTAATTCAATTGATAAATACCGTCGCAAAATCGCAACAAAGCTGTATATGTACACCCCGAGTCCCGTAATAAAGTAGAAAAGTGGCAAAGGATATCCCTCTTTTGTCTTCTTTTGATCCGTGTAATATCCATAAAACATGGGGGAATGCTTGAGAGCCCCTTCAAACTCCCAAAGGGTTGACAAATGGGAAGCAGTTCGCTCTTCCGAAGGAAGTAGCACTTTCCGCTGTCCGGCTTTCTTTTTGTCCGCCGCTAGGATCTGTTTATATGTGCAGGTATTAAAATGAGAGCAACCTCAGATTGTTAAGTAATCTAAAAGGCTTTGATGAAGTAAAAAGTGTAAATACCTCAGGCACCATCACAAAGCAAATGAGTATAGCTGAAATGACAATGTTAATCCAGAACACCCACCGAAGAAAGGTGAAATACGAGGCAACAACAGACCCAAAGTGGGATTCAATCTCCTTGATCCGCTGCTCCCAAGGGACCATGTTTGCCAGCCCGTTTGAAAGCTCTCGCTTGAAATGCTGTAAATACTGTTGGGTTCCAAAGAGATGTAAAGGAACAAACATTATGCAATTAGGTAATTGGCAATCTAAATGTTACTAGCTATATTGGTTATGTGGGTAACGTTACACGAATTAGTAACAGTTTGAAGCGAGCTATAATGTCCTTTGTGCTTTTGGACTGAGCAAGCCGTTCCTGTAACTGACCCTCATGGCGCTTCACATATTCTTTGGCTTGTTGAATTAACTTAAGTTTACGACGCATGTCCCAGGGCTGCTGTTTCACGCTGTCTAGGAGCTCTTTGTGAAGGCGGATATTTTCAAAAATTTGCTCCTGAGTGGCTGCGTCCCCTCCCTCCATAGTTATGGCAGTTCTAAAGGGATTATGATTTGAGATTTTGCATAATCTCTAAGAACGTCAGGGTTTTATATATTTTCAATGGGAAAAGGTTTGTTTCCGCTTACTCTCCTGAACTGGTTGTGAAAACTGATGACCTCCGTCTATCACTATCATAGGGTGATGAAGTCCTTCTCTTTCCCATTCCTTTAACCTTTCTCTGAGATGCCCTTCGTTGAAGGATGACATTCATCGAAGTGGAATAGTCATCCTCCTCATCTTTTAACCCCGGCACAAATTTGCAATTTCAACGATTCGTATAACCTGGTAGGCTGGTCATAAAATTATTTTTAAATCCATAGTTCCCTTACCTGTAAGATTTGCTGATAACCTTGTGGGTCCCGCTCCACTCATAGGTGGGGGAGAGGTCGTAGACATCCCACCAGGGGATGGAACCCCACTCCCATCAATGGCCGACATTTCGATTATATTCACTTTCACTGGTACATCAGCACGTCTTCTTTCACCCCCATCATCCCCACCACTTTCACCATCGTCTTGCTGCTGCTCTGGGGCAGAACCTGACCACGACTTATCATTATAGTCTGGGGCAAAGGAAACTGAAAGTCTATCCACAGAAGGCTGAGGAGAACTGGGCTCACCAGGCGGCTATAAAAACATTCCATATGCAATCATTTTTTCTAAAAAAATTCAGGACAGGGTGCACCCAATTTTTTAACATAAAAAATCTACAGTTGACTTTTACTAAAAATAGGAAGTGAGTAGCAAACAATGACATTACAAATATTCCAATTACACTCTAATGAAAAGACAAATGTTTGCTTTTTATGCTGAAGTGGTGGTAGCTACAGCTAATAAACCATGATTAATCCTCTCTGGAAAAAGGGAGCAAGTCATAGAGACGCGTGAAAGCACATAAATAACGAGGGGTGGTGACATGCTATAGTTCCTCCTTCACATCCCTTTGTCCCCCATGTTATTATGGTCACGCAAGCTGCAAATGGGGCAACACTTACACACAGCAATTGGGGCAATGTTATCGCGTGTACTGGATAACCTTCATCCGATGACCTGACTGACGCTGATAATGATTGACAACTTGACAAGTGATGCCCAACTAGTGTTTATTTCGTTCACAGGGGACTAAAAACCTCTCTGTATGATTATGGAGTTGATTGAAGTCTTTTCAACTTTACAGCGTTGATATTTAATCCAATCTATTATGCAAGATTATGGAAGGTATAGGGATGAAATTACTTAGATTAAAAAATATACCTAAATCAAATGGCAGCTGGCAGCGTCAGCGTATTGGAGAGGCCCAGCCATCCTCCATCCTGAGCAAACACAACTGAATCGCTGCTATAAGACGTAGGCGTTATGAACAGGACTGCAGGGAAAGTTCTCCGAGTGGATTAAGAGGAGGAGAGAAAAATTTTGTGAAATCGCTCACCATTTCATACACAACATAATATTAAATTGGAGAGCATTATAGTCACATCCATCCAGAAAATATGTAATGCGTGCTTTTACACGATCACCATCCCATCTTTTTGCTAATGCAACATTTCTCTCCTGTAAAAGTTCACTGCTAGATTTTGCGTGTTTGAATGTTAGCCCATCGTCGAGATCATACAGATGGAAGTGGTTGGTTTTATATAACCCTGATATAATATCAAATTTTTGGTACTGGCAAGCTCCTAACCATCATTGTAAAAGCTAGCTTTCTCTTGCTTGCCGAGGGAAAGGCTTTCCTCCGCTATTAACTATCTGACTTCTCCCTCCTATCCCCAGACATGACTACAAACTGCCCACTCTCTTTTGAGCAATTTCCATGAATTAGAAATATGAAGCATATATACTTTCTCGGGTGCGTGCACCATCGGAGCAGAGAATGCATAAAAATCCACTACAGATATGGCGTAAAAGCCGTCACTTTTATATCTAAAATATTAACAATCAACTAGGCTCATCATTCGCACATCATAACCTTATACTAGGGGAACAGTTTTATCTAAAAAATCCTGATAAACCCGCTACAGGAAAGAAAGTCAGGGCAGACACGAGTCGAGAAGGTAGTCAAAGCTTTTTTCCGCATGCTTTGTTGTTAGCCAAGAGGATGGAGAGCAACAGCAGAGAACTCAGCCCAATATATCTCTGTCCTGTCCATTTCATCCATTCATTATATTATTACACTAATAATACGGATACAGATCCAGACCTTAGGTAAGTAAGTAGTTTTTGACTACAACAAAGCAAAAGTACTTAGGTGGGTGAGCTCATCTATGTAGGTAACTTGATATAAGGGTTCTGCATGCGAAAATGATGACAGGAGATCATGTCAGGAAAAAAGGAGAACATGGTTTAGTACATCTTTTGGTGGGGGACAAGGAAAAAGTTGGACCTCGCCCATCATCTATTCGCTTTACGAGATTCCGCTGACATACTTTCTCTCCCTCTGGTATAAATATACAAACTGCAAACCAAACCAGGCAATTTCACATCCTATTCCTGACTTTCACCCAAAAATTGGATGGGCGATCTTGGATTATGCCAGTGGATTTGGGATCCTGCTTTATTGCTGTATGATTAATTATTGTCTAGTACGAAGGGAAGAGAAAGTAAAGCTAACTAAGGAGGATTTTGTTGCATCTGAACGCTTCTTTTGTTCTTGGGTTCCTACAAACTGTATTTGTATATGGAAATGAGGTAGTATTATTGTAGTCTCAACTTGCAACTGAATTCGAGGGATTTGGTTTGCAAACTCAGTGAGTGAGTCATTTTGTTTTTTTTTATAAAATTCACGAGTTTTACATGGTTCGTCATTAAGTTTTGAAATGAAGCGGCTCGCAATATAACAAATTATTTAAAACATTATTGCATTTTATTCTGTGAATGAACCATTATTATAGGTCCGCTACGTAAAAATTACCAAGTGAATCAATTTTGTATTGCCAGTGAAAGCGTAACAGAATATAAAATCCCGTAGTGAATTAAATTAATTGTTTTCCCGGCATTCCCAACACTCATTCTTTGAAAACCAGTAGAGCATGCAAAAGGAAGATGAAGAGTAATTGACATAATTTATTAACAACAATAAAGTATAATGACAATGGAAGCTAATTCCTTCTAATCAAATTAAATCTTCTGGCAGGTGGATTGTCCGCAAGATGATAAATCAGAAGCGTATAAAATCGTGCGTTTGAAATCCGGTATCTATCCGAATATAATCTTTAT
>JAQGAH010000933.1:0-21451 GCA_034696885.1 Lepidocyrtus paradoxus | reverse complement strand
AATCTGACTGAACAGAGGCTTCAGTTAATCATTAATCTGATTAACGGTTTTGGGAAATTACTCAAAATAATCATTAACCTGATTAACAAAAAAGGGTGATTACCCAACTCTGCTTGCCTGACGTGCATAATGCTCGTCAGTCATTCAATTATGGTGATTTTTTGCAACATGACACTGTCAGTATTATTATGCAAATTGCGAGAATCAAAGAAAACATGGCATCATCAATCAGCGTAAAATTATTTATGACTTTCAGCTATTAATATAAGAACAGTTGATTCAACTCACAACTGAGCTGAACTTGAGAAATGATCCGGAATGACGAGGGCAGAATGATCTTTTGAACTCTACCCTGTGGATTTCATCTTACTCAATTCCTGTCAGCAGGATTTAGCGTGGGTAATAATGAGTTAATGTGGGATGTGTGGGGTCCCATTCATAAGATTTGGTAAACAGAATAAAACGTCAAAACAAGTGGGAATAAATATGCCACTTAATTTTGGATGAATTCGTCTTCAAATAAGATAAATTAATTTTGAAAAAAAAAATCAGCATTAAATTCTAAGAAGCTGTTCTAGTCTGTCGTGTATGTAAATTTTTGATTTCGGAAGGAACAAAATAAAATAAATTAATTCGCCAATTTTTAATGATGTATTAGTCAATAAACGGTTCTAATGATGCAGATAACCCCATTGATAGGGCATCTTGTTTTTGGTTTTTATAGCATTTAACGCTAAGGATATTTCGTAAGTATGGAGTCATCATATTATAACTATTTAAACGCTGTTCCAAACCTGACATACGTAGTAAAAGTATTTTATGACTAACTTAGCAAGACATGCTATCCAACTGATTATAACTTTCGATATTTGTCAACAGGTATAAGGTTTAAAAATAGAGCTGACATAATACTAACAGTTGAAGTTGAGCTCCCAATGCGAAAACCTCATGGGGTTAAAAATTAAATTATTGACCTCAAAATACCAATTTGAAATAGAATAGTCAACAGATTCTTTATAGTGCTGGTTGAAACCAGAATCCTGCATGAAAGGATTCTTTATGAAGGACAAATTGCGTCATTAAACATAAGTGGCTAAGGATAATTGGAATTTCAAAATGAAGGAGTTTTTCAGCCAATGCCACCTTTGCATCATCACACATGCTGTTGGAGACTCCCATTTGGACACGATTGTGCTTATCCAACGAGAGGCCCGCAGAAGGTGCCTGTCTCTTCAAATTCGAGCTCCATCGATTCCGTCTGGGTCGGGGACTATCCAACTCGTTGAATGACCTAAAAATAAAAAAGCAAAAGAAGGTTACAAAACTATTAAAATTATTCCCTAGGGTTATAATTGTACATTACAATTAAGCTACCTTCATTTCATTACTGATGCCACATAAATAGATAAATCTGGATGCCGACAATAATTAAAATGAAATTCAAGTCATGTGACAAGAATAATATACAAATCCGAAGAACAAGATATTTGTGAATCTATTTGAATTATGTACATACTATTAGTAATTACACATTTTCCATGACAAGCCTATAAAAGATCATTTGCGTTAAAGTCAATTCAACAACGCACACACAGCTCAGTCAATGAAGCATATGTTAACCCTTATTGGTCCATTTTGACAACTTCTCCAACTACGCATATGCCATGTCTGAACCCAATTGGAATATTTGAATAGAAACGGACTTTTAAAGCATTCAATAATAGACAATTGGAATGAAACTCAAGTGTCACATACAAAAAAGTTTGTGTGTCAAATTTTTTTTCAACATTTACAACTTCGCCCTTAATTTTTGACCTGTGGTCTACAGCCGCTTGTAAATCACAACAAAATACATGAATTCATCTCTAAAAATTAGGTTGGAGAAGAATAAACCGATTATAAATACCATTAGCATGTACCGAACAAAGTCAAGCCAGCATAGAAAATTATCCGGCTTTATAGTCCCCACATCGATACCGTTGGCCTTGACCGCTCATTATATAGAAGGATCAGAGCTTGTGTAAAAGAAATTATGTATATGATTTAATTGTCACAACCAACCAAATGTCAACTTCTAATAAATAGCAAATTGTTTTCCGGGACGTTGAGTCAAAGAGTTCTCCCTCCATTTATTACATTCTCTTAAGGTTGGGGATTTTAACATTAACGCTTGAACCTTCCAGTCCTAATTAAATTTGGATATTAATTAGTATTTTTCAACCATATATAAATTGAGCATATTGTTATTCTCGACGCATCTATGACAGCTCACCAAATGAATAAGATAGAAGATTCGAGAATAAACGTTTCCTTCAAAGCATGACCGCTCCGGTCTGGTACTTGCGAGCAGCCCTCATTAAATAAACTCTCTTATTACATGATGTGAGACGCTAACGTCAGAAGTCGTCTATTAATAAGTAAGATACCAATTTGTCATCCTTGGAACTACACCCCCCACAGTCCGACTTCAAAGAAACGCTCGCTACAGACAAGACGGTGATTTAGCTGGGATTTTGAGATGAATAGGGAATAACTAAGGGATAATGATGGAGAGGCCGAATTACTGGGAGGGCACTGGCCACGTCCTCCGCAATTTTTGAAATTGATTCTCAGAGAAGCAAAGGGACTAATACGGGAAGACAACCTGATAAGTGCGGCTAGCTTCCTACGATGGAGATGATGGCAACATCTTATTGAATCGTCAAAAGTCATAATCTCCGAGGTAATAATTTGGATGCCACGGGTTTTAACAAATACCCTCCAAATGAACAGAATTTGCAAAGTGCCACCATCCCACCTTACAAATTCATACATTTTACTAAGAACTATTGAAGAGGTGAAAAGTGGCGCGTGGGCCTTAATCGTTTTGTTTGCTGGCAAAACATAATTTGTTAAATGTCAAGACGATCATAAAGCGCATCGTTACCTTCACACGATATGACACTCAGACAAAAATCTCAGATTTATCAAGGGCGTATCTCATACTGCCCCATAATATATTAGATTGTTTCTTGTTCCAAGAGTGTGATTTGTTAGGTTTGAGAATTCTGATCGTGCCACATCAATTGAAGGGATCGACATGGCGATTAGTACTCGCCTACAAGCATTGCAAATAGCCAAAGATAAGTAGCTATTGAGCAAGATGTTGTAAATTCAACAAGGCTTCGAGTTGGAACTGATATGAATGAATGACTATTTGATACAACCTTAATAATCCAATAACAGGCAATTTACAATTATGGCCAGTTTGCATCCAGCTTGTTGGAGCTTCATACAGATAAAATGTATAGAAAATGTAAAGAAAATTAGTTTGATATAGTAATTCAAATACTCAATTAGGACTACAATGCAGTGCCACGGTCATCATCCACGGATAATGATTAACCGCCCATCAGAATAGACACCCAAATCAGAAGCACAAACAACATCTCTTTGTTCCATCTCCTTTTGATAAAAACGCAAACTTATTTTTGCAACGCAAATAATTACATTCTATCTGACTCCATGATTATCAATCAGACTTTATGGCTGCATAATCTGCCTGCATAGGTATTACTCAAACAGTGATTATAGTTGATCAGCGTCATCAGCTAATGCAAAACTGTCTGATTTTCAATATTTCAGTTGTTTGCCCCATGTCATGCAGCTGTCAGCAGAAAATGCTGGAATCCAAATGAATTAAATCAAAGGTTAAACTGTAAAGTAGGTGCCAATTGATTGTATGAAGCCAAATGACTTTACCAAAAAATTATATGACATGGCAATGAATCAATGAAACATATTAAATGTGTTATGCTCCTCATGAGCAAAAGCAGTTAATCAAGCCATAATTTAAAACTTAAAAACAATCAATTATCTTACGGGGAATAACTCCGCTGGTTCGAGTTGTCATAGCTTATTCTCCGGTTTCTATAAAACCGGTTGGATGGATACTGCTCATTAGTTGTGAATGTCGGAGATGAGCCGGAATATCTCCTTCGATTGTTCACCTGGGCGTAATTATTCTGAGCTCCATCCGGATAGATCCAAGAGTCGGAATCCGACTCAGAGTTCCACTGCAGTCGGGGTGTAGACGCGACAACTGTCAGTGCGGACAGAGCCACACAGAGAAATATCCGAAGTAGCATGGCTTTTGAGCTGGTTTCAGGAACCTGAGAGCGGAACACACTTTAATGACTTTCGTGCTGACGACGAGCAAAAGCTGGATTGCTGCTCATGGGGGCTCCAATTTGCGAATAATATTCAAATAACTCTTTAGGACTTTCCTCCCCAAATTCCCTTGGCATAACCACCATCCATAGTTAATGTGTCAATGTCATGATCAAGCTAAACTTGTGAACTCTGCGACTATACTTTTATTGCTCGTGTTTGCGTAATTTATGACATGGTGTGGTTATCGAGAGTCAAATGAGCGTGTTGAATTTCGCTTGGATATGCGTAATTTAGTTTATATGATCTCACCGGACGAGAAAAGGGGTATCATAAAACATAAACACAGTCCTAATAACGTAATTACTTAATAGAAAATAATCTCTTCCATTGATTCCGCTCCGCTAGTTGATAAAAAGGAAGGTCGCGCTCGGATCAGATCACTTTAAAACTACCGTAGCAACTATGAATCATATCTGTTCCGTTTTTATCAAAAATATATCATAATTACTTGACCGGCTTGTTTGAGTTAAATGCTACATTAAAGGTAGCTTATCAAATGTGTTGACGTTCAAAAACGGCAATATTTTTTCAGCACTTTCAGCAAATCAAAGGAATGGAAAAATTATTTGGCATTCACGTGTTCAACAGTGATGATCTGATGAAATGAGATGAATATGGTTAAATAATTTATTTCACCAGGAAAAAAAACTGTGCAAACATAATTTTCTTTTTAATTATCCGCGTGTTCGCTAAATTTCAGTAGATATGTGGAAAAGAAGGAGCCACCACTTTGCACATCAAGTCCGCATCCTCATTCCCATTGTATTATAGCGCATTTGTAGTATTGTAAGGGAAATTTCTCCCCATCTGGGAGGATATTACATGTTGTTGGTGGGGCAATACATACGTAATTCGAATGCTTCTATACAACATCCTGCAGCTGTCCACACCATAGTTTCGCATCTTGTCTTTTTTTGTTAGTTTCTGTGGTTTTGTCATGAATCATGTCCATTTGTTATCCACATCGAAATAGGCAAGTCAGTCCGTGGCTATATCGTGGTTTACTGACAAGCCAATGCAATCAACGCATTTATTTTGTTCAATTCGCAGAGTTGTCTCAAAAAAGGGAGAATTACAAGTGGAGCTATATAGCTGGGAAGATATAAATGACTGAGGAACATACATGAGGTGAGGACTGTTACCTCCACAGATATGTATATGTACCTAAGTCATATCGACTCTTGTCGAATGGATACATTGTATTGAGTTTGCCACTGCGTTTGTTGCTTCAAAGTCCAAATGAGTAAACCCTTTATTAAAAAACCAACCAGTTGCGTAATATGTATGTACTTGATTTAAGACGTTCATACATAGCACTACAGAGACTTAGGGAGTTTGAGTATGTAGCGACTTTTGTATGAGCCGTTCCATACTCATTGCATGGCTTCTCTGCAAATGAGTAATCCTCGCATAAGTACATTTAAACTTTCCTTTCTAGTTTGCTGACGCTCGTGTGAGGGACGAGCTTTTATGATGATTTGATGAATTAAATTTAAAAAATTCTTATGTGGCTATAAACCACCTGTTTAAAAAACAAAGACAGATGAAGGCCACCATGAAAAATTAATTGGCTTATTTATCGAATTATATACCCTCGTGTAATTATTGTAATGAGGATGGAGCAGGTAGGAAACCAACGTTAGTAATTCAAGACTGCCTTTTTATGAACAGTTGGAATCCATAACATATCTATAGCCTATGAATGATTGACAGTTTGGAAAGTAAATGACTGAAATGAGCGATTAACCATTTGAATGATTTGGAAAAGCGGTTGGCAAAGGTTTGATCGCTTTCATTTCAACTTTCATCTTTAAACGATTCCCAATTTGCCATTTACAACTATCATATTTAAACATTGGGGCATTTTTGCGCAGCGGAAATTACGGATAAATGACGTTGTTAGTCTTTCGAATTTAATACTACTGAGTTAAGAATTGGAACTAAACAATTTACAATTTACAACTATACTTAAGTATAATTATGTATGTATGGGAGCGGGTAGACAAAAAGAGTAACAAGTTGGATGACATGAGATTAGCAAGCAAACTTTGAAAAGTACAGTTTTCATTATGAAACCATTAACCACATGCATTATTTATTTGGATTCAACGACTGATAAAGTTGCCACAAGATAAACTTCACTTTCCTGACGCTGACACTCAGATGATGAATGTATGGAGTGGAGAGGCAATTCGGCTGAAGATTATTATTATTATTATTCATAGCCATAGATACATATACTGATATCCCTACAGGATCACGCATCATCTTTCCAAGAGCAAATATGACATTTGTAGATCAAGCCCGTCAGTCCCCGCTTCCAAGCTCATTTTTTATTTCATAACTATATGTACTCCTTACGACACTGACATTTCAAAGAGAGTCGAAGAAAAAAACGTCTCTGATAGAGCCTAGCTTGTGTTGAAGATGATGCTTGTGGCGTCATGCAAATTCCCTGCATTCCATTACCCCACCAGAAAAAAAAATATCCTTCCCATTGTTATTTTGCCGTAAGCAATAAAAATCTTCCATACTTTGCCCATTTTTTAATAACAAACAACCATCCACATTGGAGGGCAGTGAAATGACCTAGTTCTCGGCTCAACCAAAAAACCTCCTTTCCGGCAATGATTGATTTTAAAATGATTGATTAAACCTTGAAAAGAAAAAAATTGTCTATGGAAATCCATTGAGTATTTATGATATTTTCCCGATATAATAAACGAATCGATTAAAGCCCAATCCTTCATACACTTTATATAATGGGGACAAGCATAATATTACCGAAAAGCCATCAATAAATCCTCAAGCATAAATATTAAATCCATATACCTTATTATTAGGATGCGTGTAACAAGTTATTGCATAACCTATAGGCCATAACCTGACAGAAAAATATTTAATTGCTCATCGATTGGATATTACTATTTTTTGCAAATTTCAATTTCAAACTATCTAGGAAGTGAACCAGACAGGGAGTTGGATCATATATTATGCACTGACGACTATACGACTACCAACCTTGGCTAATAAAAAGCTGAGGATGGAATGATGTAAAAGTGTAATTGCTTAAATCCTCGAAATTTGAGTAGTCCCACATAAAACCCGAGCCCTAGTGAAAGTTTCCACTTGTTCATTGAGTCGTTGACGTATGTGTCATATGGAAGGCTCCCTAGAATAGCTTTTTTTTATAGTGGGGCTCCACAAAGACCTATATATTAGTTGGTATATGAAGGGAGGAGGTTACCAACTCCATGGATTACCCATCAAGATATATCGTCCCAATGGGTGTATATCCGGTGAGAATCATGTGAACTTCGCATAATAACATGTAATCTTTGTCATATGCATAACTGCTCAGCTATTTAGGCTTGGAGGAGAGAGGAGGGATGCAAGTGACCCCAAAAAAGAGACTCGATAAAAAAAGTAAACCTAGTTTGCAGTTGAGGAACACCGGAGATGCTAGATTGATGATCACGAACTATTACTTAGGCCTTGACACAATATTTCTTTTCCATGCATATATATTCAGCTATGCTAGGTACGGTGAAAGTAAACAGTTTTCTCTGTAGTTATTTACCATGCGCTTCGTTTGGGGGTTATGTCTTGGTATTGGCTGTCAGGCAAACATTTTTGAACAACTGGAAAATCTGGAGTGATGAGATGATGCTTTCACTTGATGGGGTGATGGGAGCTTTCCCCAAGCTACTGCGTTGTGTCATTTACTTTTTGACGTGCGTGTTTGTTTGGCAAGTCACCCCTTAACCAATCTTGACTAGAATTGCGTATGACTCTACAAACAAACATAAACTATCTTTAAAGATTAATCGCAGTTAAAGTCATGCAAAACCTGTAAAATAATACTCGATCACATCCTCACCCCACATGTTTTTTCAATATTTTCAGTTGGATTTGAAGGTAAAGACAACGGAAGTGGCCACCTACAGATTTACTGAGAGGAGACACTTCTTGGAAAAAATATTAAGCGTAGGTTGGATGCGAAAAGTCAGTCGCATAATGGCGAAAAAATACGATTTTAATGATATGCATAACAGGATGTTTCCAATTAGCGTTTATACCTACGAGTAGAACACATAAAGAAGGAAATAACGAGAGCAATTGATCTCCACCTGTCCGGTTGCCCTTTCCAGGTTTCAATGCGAACAATCGTAATGGGAATATGATAGCGGAAGTCCAGTTTTGTTCATGAAGATCCCGAAACTCAGCACCGCCACGTCCGGCCGCATTTCTCCCACTTACTTCCTTCATCCTACTTCATAACCACAGGAAGCTGAAGAAACTGGATCGTCACTAATATATGTGTTGGTGTAAAATAATTAAAGTTTGGATAGGAAAATTCACAAGTCATGTCCAAAACTAAGAAATTCATGAGCGTCATCACAGCTGAATATCGTAAGACCTTCCTCCTCTGGAGTCTCAAGTTACGGAAAGAAGTCTGTGGGAGGAAGCGTTGAATTTTTTAACTTTTCATTTCTCCCCATCCCCTCGCAGCTTCCCGTCATTGTCGTCAACCGACATGAATACTGAAACGATTCTTCTGAGAATCCATTCCATCTACTGAAGGATTTCGAAGGTACCTCACATGCTTCAAAGCCTGCATCAGCCCACATTAAAAATAGATCACGTGTAACTACGTCAATCCATTTCTTAAAGTAGACTATTACGGAATCTAAACTTACTCCAGTATGAACCTCTAAACTGATAAATGTTTCGGGGTAATTTTCATACTCAACTCTCATTTAATAAATTTAACAGCTCCTGCTTTTTAACCGTCCATTCTATTAATTAAGAAGGAACTAGCGGAGACTCCACTTTGAGCTGATGGGTTCGACATAATGCTCAATCTACGTAATGAGGTCATTGCCATATTACGTATGTGGCGGTATAAATGACTTTATCTACTTTGTAGAAAATTATGTGGAGAAAGATGATTAAGTGCTTGTGAGAGGATCTCTGTAGAGTGAGGATCCTAACCCAACTACAAATTTCCATACACATCCGCTTAAGTGAAAGTCGCACCGCAATGTACTTACTTTCACCTAATCTAAAAAAGCTGAACCTTGACATCAGTTTGGAAAATGGGTTTTATGAATCCGCATAAAACTATAAGGATGTCAGTCGATAATATTGTCACTGCTTAGGTTCGGCTTCCCATATTTGCTCTTCGGCAATCTACTACCGAACCAATAGACCTGGCCTGGAAGCGTAAGACTTTTCTCACAATTGGTGATTATTTTTGTCGTCGAGAACACTCCAGCCTATTACCTATACGGGGGAAAATGGGACACTCCGCAGCCGACCAACTCATATGCCGATGGTCTACTTGTGTTGGAGACGCCTTCTACATAAGTACATAGATACGAGTTTATTTACAGTTAAAACGCAATAATTTCATTCACTCCGATGTTATCTAATATAAATTAGCGACAATAAAACCAGCTATGGTATAGGTACATATTATGTCTCAATACCAATTAAAGTTCAATAACAACGCATTTTTTTGTATACGCACCAATGCTGCATTAAGGACAGTATAGAAAAATGCAGCGCAATTAATTACGTAATAACTTATTCTTACCAATTAGTGCAAATATTACGCATGACCAAATAGCAAAAAAAACATCTCCAATACCTCCATCCGTTCCGCGTCTCTGGGCTCTTTGTAGTCAATACTTGCAACGAACATTTCCAGTTGGAATCAGTACAAGGCATTGTTCTCAGTTGACAGTTATTTATCCATTTTGCCCGTGTTATAATTGAAATCTTGGGAACGTCATGAATCTAAAAGCCTTTTTGGATTTAAATGCTTGCAATTTCGCCCCTGCCTTTAAACTTTCTATTAACCTGTTGGCGCTCCCGCAAATGGAGAATAATGATGTCTATATCTTTATTTGTGTCTGTCAGTGGGAGAGCCAGCGTACAAGTCCATTACTTGTAATCTGTATTGCCCCTCAGCCGTAAGAAATATTTTGGTGTAGTGGGAAGGAAAGAGGGAAAGCATTTGGTTTATCAAGACCCTTCGTTAGCTTTCTTTTTCACTTTCATGCTTTCCCCAACTTTCCCAACTGGAGGCTTAAAAGGCAGCTGCAGCCTGAACAAGAGCCTCACTTTACTTTCGACTGAGCTACGGTGCACTTCTTTCTCCAGCTTTCTAATTCAAACGGTTCGCTATATATTTTGCTTGTGCGTGATTTGCAGTATTATTCTCTCCACTGATAAATGAGACTGGGTAATAGGGAATTATCTGTAAGTTTGTGTTTTTTTTGGTGACTGAAAAAGCCAGTTGCTTATCGTTAGATCTACTTCATCAGAAATTCAAAGGGAGTTTTACTTTTAGTGAGTATTGACAATTACTTTTAAAGATAATTTAGAATTTAACATTTTTTCCTAGATATTTAAAGTGAATTTAGTGACTATTTTATTGTAATTTTAAGAAATTTTTAAAGTTTTTAAAGCCCAAATGAAAAGGTGGTGAACATAAGGCTATATATAAACTGCAGTTAAACGTGGTACTCATGAATAAATCAGTCTGCGAGCAATCGCTTCAACGATAGCTTAATTAAAGTCATCAACCACGAAACACGATAACACACTGATTGATAGATTTTAATCGAAGGATTTGACAGTACACTTTGACTCTAATCGTACCTTACATATAAATCAGTCCAACTGCAAAAGGGAAAGTTCAAAAAGTGTCCTAGATAACCACTCAAAAGCATCACCATCCCATTTCCATCTCACTTTGCTCACTTTCCCCATATGAATAAATAAACGACGTTTGAAATGGACGCAATCCTGTCTACACAAGGAGGCAATGGAGAAAGTGAGGCCGACATGGGGAAAGCGGAACAAAGCACCGGCGGTCGTTTTAGCACCAGCAGCAGTATTGGTATCGACGTCGACATCAACTTGGGAAATTCCAAAGGTACATACGTGTATCTCGCAAGAGTGAATTTTTAATAGAAAGTAGTAAATAATTTCGCATGTCTTGATGATTGTGAAGCATCTCACTTCAACCATTCACATATAGGCCGACTTGAAAGGCCCATGTAACGACTGGAAGCTTTCACTATTAAGTATCTGAAATGAGACGAGATGACCTTTCGATTGTTAAATCAGACACGTTTTCCCCACTTACCCATTCCACTTTCAAATGGAAAACCCGCATCGGGAATCGATTCGTGCATTAAAAATGCTCAGTTTGATTCCAGCGTGTATAGAGATAGACTCGAAAGAGATTAAAGTGGAGAAAAGGGAAACTGAGATGAAGAGCTTGTTCCCTACTTCCTTCATTTGTAGCAGGTAATGAAACATGGCACAATGCAGAACTACATATTCCGTATCCATTACATTCTTCTACAGATGAAATAAAATCGAGCACTGAAAAAAGGGGCTACCGGAACTGGGAATTCGTCTGAAACGTTTAAACAAAAAGGGTAGGTACTTATATGAGAGGTTGCTATTTATTCGGAAGCCATTAAGTTTTTTTTTGTTAAGGAGCCACTACCTATCCTGGTGTCAATTATGACGAGACTGAAACTCATTTCCTGCTAATGGAATGGACGTGGGCTTTTTCTTAGAAGTGTTCACCATTCTTTTAAATTGAGTCTAAAAATAAATTAAAATTGTGGTTCAGGCTTTTGAGCCAGGCGTTTTTAACGGTAACTGTTTCCTTTCGAAAACGCGTGCTGTCCTGAGAATTACCCACGATTTGTATATGCTTCCTTCCTGAGGATACTAGGAAATCAAATTTAATTATTGCTCAATCAATGCTCATAATATAGTCGACAAGCATATTATCTGAGATTTGATCCAGTTCATGGTATTGTTTATGAAGGAATTGAATTGAAGTCAGTGTAGCATGTAATTTCTGACGACACCCACTTACTCAAAACTATTTTGAATCATTCTCGATGATTATGATTTATCTCATGGCCTATAATGCTTACCTATTTTCGTTCTTGAGAATGGAATGTGTTTTGCTAAAAACATGATTAGATTTGAAAGGGACTGGAAAGTGGAAAATATGAGCACCATGGCTATTGCCATGCTTTGGCTACAAAGGGAACATACCCAAAATATGTTACTAAAACCATGAAATGTTTTTTTACTAGGTAGATTTTTAACGCTAAATTACGATAGACATAGTCATTTTCAGAATGGTAACCTTTGATCTACTTATTTACGAATTTAAACCCAACTGAAGCACAGGTGAGCCATCAAAGCACATCTAGATAACAGTAACTTGTCAAATGTACACGCTAATAGGGTTCTCTTTTCAAGCTCCACTTTGCCGTTTAAAGCTGCCATCCTACAAACTGGAATGTTTCAAAACGTTAACTTGCTGATACATGCTGCTCTCCTATGCCTGGATGACCTTTTCCCCAAATCCTGAATTCGTTACGTATGTATGGGTTGGAACAATGTACGCATGCTTCGAATGATAGCTACGTTACGTTAAAACTTCGCATTACTGTTCGCAGGTCGGACGAAATGGGAAAACGTAACTGAAAAAAAGTACCCTACTTGCGTTAACAGGTGACCAGTTACTGTTAGAATGAATGGGTACTGCTAACTTGCCTATGCATTGGTAGAGCTTAATTTGATAATTAAATTAACAGGTCAAAATTTGTTAAAACACTTACCGTAGTCAGCGTCAAAAACTGCATAGATTAAAAAATATTTCATGATTTTTAGTAACATATTTTGGGTATGTTTCCGTAACTAAAATCCCAGCATGGTTAGGCTTATGGCTTCGGGGCTTAAAACTTTTGTGAAAAGGTCAGCTAAATTTACATACATGTGAGGATATTCAATGGTTACAATATTCAGTAGTCTGAATAGTTTCCTAAAAAAATAATTAAAACACACTGCATGATTTCTGGAACTGGAAAATTGAAATTGGCAGATGTCACGACTGCTCTTGATAATAACTATAGTTGTAGCTCTCTTTTAAACCTTGGAACCAGATAATAACGATTATCGGAATGATACCGATAATAAAACTTTAAGTTGAATTAAGTTTGAAGAAAAGTTGTCTCCTTTTTGTAATCAACCACTGTCCTTGAAAATGCTTACATCTTTATCGCTTAGTCGGCTTAGTAAAAGTTTGTCCCCCCTATCATTCCGTTTCAAGCCAATTTAAAATGTTCCTCAAATGCCAATTGTAGTCGTTGAAAATACTTAACAAGTCTTATAACTTTTCAAGGGTCTGAAATGATCTGTCCTTGCCTTATAGGAGAAATATGTATTAATTTAAAAAAACTAGCTCCTGAGCAAAAAAAAGCATCATACTTTCTCTCTTGCCATATTGTATTGTACAGTCTGTCTAGTAGTGCAATAATAAGCGGATTATAAAAGTCAAATATTAATGACTGAATTGAGGCTTCCCAGCTTATCTTCTCAGTCTGTTGTGTCGAATCCTCCCATTCTATTTCATACCATGTACGTAGTATATAATTAGGTAGTGAATAATCGCAAAAGATTTTCAAAGATTTTCATCTCAGTTCACCCGAGTTAAATATAGAATTCGCCTATCATCACCAACGCTAAGTTAATCATCCACTGGAATCACATAAAGTACAAAACATCCTCAAAAATATGCAGACAGATGACCTGGAAATCACGTGTACATATTATTCAACTATTTATTCTGTGAATAACAACATTTGAGCACCCCCGCATTTTATAGCGTTCTACTGAAATCCCAATTTCTATCAATATTTGTCGACATCCATCCTACCCTAGATTCACAGATATTGGGCAAGATCTGTATTCTCATTCAGGGCGTCTACACCAAAACGAAACTAGCAAATCCAATATTTCCCATTCATATACTATAAATCATTCGAAAGTTCGGAGAAAGTCCGGAATCTGAAAACTAGCGCCTTTACCTAGTCACATTACTTCCTGGGAAGCTTTATTTAAATTGATGAATGATTTGTCAGTTTTTTGTATTGATGAATCAATGCAATTGAAAGGGGAACTGAAAAAAAACATCATGTGCGCTAAGAAAATTTATGAAAAGTGTCTACAAAATATTAAACAACTCTGATGCACAAAAGTGATCCAGCACGCGCTACATTGTAGCTAAGCCCCACAAAATCCATTTCAATTCTCTCCTGTCAGTTCTAATAAAAGCGGTACTATTTTAAGAAAAACAAATATCCTATGAAATTCATGAGGACTTGGAACTACAAAAAGGTTTGTCAGTCTTTTCATGAATCTGTCGTCTCATAAGTTATAGGCGGCGAGTATGTGAAGCTGTGCCGTAGAAACAGAGCATACATAGCCAGTGTTTACACAGACGGAATTTTAAAGTATTTAGTTATTTAGGAAACTAGCGAAATTGTAGAAACTGCCGAGAATTCTTTTCCTCCTCGCGTGTGTGTGTTTGAGGCCATCGGTGGTCTCTCCCAGTTTCATATGTATGTACTTAATCATGCATGCTTCTAGTCTCTCAGATACCGGGCTGACATTTTGAATAATTTAAGTGGCATGTGACATACGAGTAGATGGTGTGCAGCCACTTTTCCTGATGAGAAATGGATGGGGAAAATGCAGAAGCTTCAGGTTTTCCATATATTCGCATTAGCCGAGCCATAGTCTTTAATAATATAATAAGCTGGGACGTTCATAATTTACCTTGGAGTTTTCTTAGAATTCCTCCAATCAGGTTCTCGCAAGTCAACTTCATTAGTCAGGCAATATCATATCATGTTCTGTAACATATCATCAGTCACTGGAATTCAGGTAGATTGTCCATATTTCTATCTACCTCAATTGAATGAACTTCCTCTCCAAAATTTTTGGGGAAAAGTTGTCAAACAGATGGGGTGGTCCGACTGTCGCAGATGGACAAACCTTGCCTCGATCTTCGTTAAAAAACCAGCTACAATAACTCTTTTCATTATAATTATACATATGTTTATCATCATTAGAATTCATGTAGTTTAATTTAAGGAAAACCAAAAAACAGGAAAAAATAGATTCCACAAAATGGGAGCCCATGCTTAGCAGATTTAACATGATAAAGTCACTAGCATATTTTTTTATGACATAACAATACTGTCGTAATCAGATTAGCTAAAAAAAAGATGAATGGAGATAGATACAAGACTAAAATTAAAGTTATGTTCCACCACTGCTATGATCATCATCATGAATCATGAATGAAAAGTGAAGTAGGTAGATTCCCCCGTTGTTTTTTTAAATGATCTTGTTTTTCTCTTGTTAACAAGTATTTGCATTTTTATAATAATGGTGGTAAGGCCAAATCTCCTACAAAAAGTTCACAATATTATCCGCCTCCACTACAATACCCCTTTTCCTGTTTTTCTCCGTGGTCCTGTCTAGAGAAAAAAGCTTCATGGAGCTTGTCTTCCTCCATCATTTTTGCTTCTTGTCAACCCGCCTGTTGTTGTCATCTAAAAAGGTATCAGTTCAGTGAACAGAAAATTTTTCATGACGTTCACCATAACATCTTCTGAACTACGCTTCCTGCCACGTAAATCCCCCCAAAAGTTAGTGTCAAGGACCTTATCTTTTAATAAAACCAGCACCTCATTCTCATATAAATAAATATATGTGCATATGGTAAAAAGTAGACCAAGAAAAGAGTGTCTTCGTAGTCGATGATCGTTTTAAGATTGTCGTAACTTTAGTCAAGGAGCACTCCGTCCAGAGATAGCTGGGTGGACACTAATAAGACGCTTGCTAAGATGTCAATCTTATCCAAAAATACAGACGGGATATGGATATGCGGGGGCAGAAAAAAAGGGAAAAAATTATTTTTCTTGTTCGTAATTACTTGGATTAAATAATACCAAAGTCAGCCATGAATAATGAGGAGGAAAAAAAGTATGTTTTTCATTCATGTGTTGGTGGGCAAATGACAGATTGAGCTTTTTCATAGAATTAGCAAAGTTGTTACCCTCCCGCGCTACATTTGCTAAATAAGTAGTTTGAATGAATCCAATCTGATTGTGTGTGCTCACTCGAGACGAAATTAAATTCATCACCATGTGATTCATGCTCAAAATCAATTCAGAAAGTTGTCAAAGTGTGCTGAATGTAGTTTTGCCTGAGAGGTGAAATGACTAGTTTGATAACTAGTCTGGGAAGTAGGAAGAATAGACGGTGGGAAGTAGAAGTTTCCAAAGTATTTATAGAAGTCGTCTAAAATCTAAAGCTACCCTTCAATAAATAATATCTGGAAAGGGGAATCTAATGGGGTGACTTGAGAAGTATAACATAGCCCTACTAGGAAACAAACTGGGGAAAAAATCTCAGCAGAAAAAATCCAGTTACATGGTAATGGACAATACTAGTAAACAAGTTATTTAAGAGTAAATTGAATTTGATAGGTAGTGAAAATGAGCTCCCTATCATGAAACAACTTTGGGATGGCTCAATGGCCAGTTCATTTAGATTTGCAAACTACCAATTCAAAGTTTCAGGAATAAGTTATCATTGTTCAGGTGCTCATTATTGAAAACGAATATTATTTCCAATGCAGTCCTAAAGTTTTTAATTATTTCACGTTGTAAATACACAAGGGGAAAGGTGGGCTTAAGGAAAACGGAAAATGAAGACTTTCCTTCACTTCCTATTTCTCTAATCACCTTCCCCTATGGAATACTTGAATCATATTGTTCCCCCCAAAACCATTATACTTCATATCTTGGGAGGAAGGGGATCTCAAAAGCATATTTTTTTTTCTCAAAAAAGCTGGCGTATCCTGTTTGCGGTGCCGTCTGTAGCTATTAAAAATGCTACCATGTAATAGTACTTGTAATAGGTAATGTAACACCACCAAGGATATTACCAGCATCCAGCCTAGGATTAAGATAGCGGTGGAGCATATTCCAACTCTAGTCTCGAGTAAGCTTGCATCTTTGGTATGAAAATGAAATAAGTAATTTTAAATATCATTCCTTTCCCTTCCCTTCGCAATTCTTAGGTATCTGGGAATATTTGCTTTTTGCTGAGATCCAACATCTTTCTCCAGCTCCAACTCCGGATCTTTCTCTCTCACACTCTGAGGGAAGTTCTGGAGTTTGTAGTTTCACATGAGACTTCCCAAAAAATGAGCAACATGCTTGACTTTCCTCCTTTTTCCATTATTCAATGAGAACGAGGATCATGTTCTTTGTTGTTTTAGCATCCTAATGAATAAGATAGCTGGGGAAAGCATGAATTATATAAGAGCGACTAGTTGATAAGAGTGATTATTACATTTGTCTGTTTCCCATTCCAGGAATCCCCTTTTTAAAGTGTGTACAAAGAGGGAAAAAGCATATTAGTCCAATTGTGTTTGCTTTTTCGGGAGAAAAAATACAAGATAAAAACTGTTCAGATTATCTGTTCACACACCCATTGGCAGAAACTCTTTTGTATTGGAATCCCATCCATTTACTTCCCTTTTAGGTAGCCACATTGTTCAGGGTAGACGAGCTGGAAATGGAAACTGGAGATTGGAGTGAAAATCAAATGCTTTTTAAAACACTTAACTAGCCAGGGACTCAGTGATGATCGCTAATTGACATGCACCACCAATTTCAAGCAGAGCAAAATCCTATCTTACCTTTGCATTCCGTTTTGCATACATAATAGAACACGAAACCAGCTATATCATCCCCACTACTGGTTTCAACAGAGCTGGAATTCTCCAGGAGAAAGTTCCTCCAGTTTTTCCCTTCCATTACGTTATACGCAATAAGCACATGAAAGTGGTATGGTATAAGTGCATACTTGATAATACATTCGGGGATATTGAGGAAGTAATATCTGAATTGTTTTAAGACGTACTAGCCCGATCAGCCCTAGCTCTTCACGTTTGTAATAACCTAAGTATTTTCCTAATATTAAAGTAAATATCTTCCAAGGTATAAGTCTCATCAGCAGTGCATCTTTGTGGAAAACTACACGTCCAAAAAAGAGAGTAGCCCGGATAGGTATCACTCAAAGTCACTTCCCTGTCTGCTGATCTGAGTGAATCCTCTCATATCCCTATACCTATATGCAAAAAAAAATATTTTCCTTTGCTCAATCTTCCTCGATAATATTAAAGGCATAATGCTCACACTGAGAGGGAAGATCAACCTTACTTTTTTAGCTTCATCATCATCTCCCCTTTCAAGAGTAAAGAGAATGTCTCAGCTCTCTCTCCCCGTCACAATTCATGCACTCTTATTATTTGACCAAGCAAAGAAAACTCGACTGTTGTGGGGATAATTGTGAGATGTGTGATGATATTGTCTTGTGGCTTATCGCTGTTATTTCTATTTATATTCATTCTGCCAGCTAAATTGATATAGTTTGGTAATGTGAGCAGTACAATCCCTCCATGCAATCATGACATGAGCGCTGGCAACGTCTAGTCCTCCTAAGCCCGAGCTACAACACTGACGAAAAATAGGAACAGGGGAGTGTGGTAGTGGGAATAAAGTTGTCTTCGGATTCCATCTTAGGCACGGGGAGAAAGATCGACGTTTTGAGTTAGATTAAAGGCTACAAGGAAGACGACGGCCGAAAAGTGACTTTCTCTGAGGAGGTAGTGGAATGGCTACGTTGTGGCTGATGTAGCAACTAAGTGACTGAGAGGTCAATAACACAAACATCACTTTCCCCAATTTTATTCTGTGTGTGCATGTGCTTCACATTTCTCTATTAAGCTGGATGTATTCATTGGATCGCTGATGTGGAGACGGAAGTATGGCATAAAAAAGGAGGATATATCTTTGGGGCATATCTTACCTATGAAAAAAAAATCAAAGCACACATCCAATTCAACACGATTCCTTTCCATCAAGGGGAACAATAGTCAACATGAAATGACTGTTTGAAGACAATGCTACCCTTTTTATGACTAAATTATGAAAGGATTTTAATGACCAATAATCTTCCTCTCTCTAGTTTGCTCAATATTTTCAAAATTTTCTACAGCTCCAGAACTTCTCCCCAACCAACTTGATTATACTCCTTGAGGACATCATGAAAGATACATAGTGAATGTCATGTACCATTTCAGATCAGATAACTGAGCAAAGCCAACTCATCTCAAATAATAACACTCTATGCCTCCCTACCATACCAGCCTGATAGACTCGGCTAGGAAGAGCTTCAATTGTAAATTTGAGAGCTCAAACTGCCTTCTTGCTTGTTACACAACAATAGGGAAAGCTTTTATTCGGTCGTTTAAGTGGACTACTTCCTGGTGTGGTAATGCAAGACAATAACAATAATACACATCAATTTAAGAATATTTCCCTCCATGCCCGTATCAGTGGCTGACCTAGTTTGGAATGTTCCATAGGATCATAGCCTGACATTAGGACGTCATCATCATTATCATTGTATACAATATTATCATTACTGTGGCATCTTTCAATGATAAACAAGACAACAGACAGCCTCTGCCATACTCCACTTTTCAAACTCATGTTTGAAATGGGGTGTAAAGTAAATATGGAATTATGGGGGAATGAGCACAATAGCGTTATTTCGAAAAAAAAATTAAGATAGTGAAAAATCCTATAAAATTACCTATCTCATCCTCTCATAAAGGATGGATACCGACGTATAAAAAAGAGGCTTCAAGCTCACACGCCACATTGTCTATAGCTGATGTGGAGACAAAGAGTTAAAATCCATACCATTAAGTCCATCACAACCTAGGATCATTTTGCACGACACGCACAAAAACGTGCGGTTCGCCCGTCTTCCCCTCGATAAAAAATGAGAGGCAAAAGGTTGTAAAACAATGGGGGAAAGGATTCGAGCAGCAACTTTCTCTGTTCATGAAGACGATGACAAGAGAGTGAATTGACGATAATATATTTGAAACGGGGAGGACGCTATACAATGTCTGTATAGTTTCTAATGTAATGCATGGCCCATATTACATGTTTTCTTTGATGTGATGCACATACGTAGGCAGAATGCAAGCTGAAAGATTCCTTTCTTCCGATGAGAGTCCGCATGAGTTCCAAGAGCGACGTGGAAAAGTCTGAGGAAAAATGGATGGGATGTGCTCAATTTGTTACGGTTCATTACCAAGGTGGATATACATACAGGAAGAGTGGCGTTAGCGTATATATCAGTTACAAAAGGCTGAACTTGTTTATCTTTCTGGGAGAGAGTGGAGTTCATGTAGGAACTAACGCATAAATACAGTTTACAACAGGTAGCAAAACACTCCAGCGGATTGAAAGAGGGATGCTCCATATCCATTCCTTTTGTTTTAGTGTGGGGGAAAGTAAGCTACGTTCCAAGTTGAATACGATAGGAGCAGCCATGTAAAGTTTTTTTGGTGAAATGAGGAAATTGCTGGCTATGTCGTCGTTTGCTGGGTTTTTGGAAATAGGGACGAGCTTGTAGGAGCCCATTCTTTGTTGAAATTGTATCTGCGACTGGGAGAAAAGGTGAATATACTCATTGCATCATCTCATTTCACTTTTATTTTCATTGGTGCTAGACTAATGAAGTGATGAGTTTCCTTTCAAATGTTGCAAATGTCTTGCGAATGTTTAGCAAGTCGAAACTAGATACTTTCCTAATGACGTTCTAAACGCTTAGGAAATAGGCTTTGAGGAAGCTCACAGGTTGCAAAATACTTCTCAAAAATAGCTTTCCGAGTAGATAGGTATGTTTAAGTAGGTGTGGAGGGAAACACTCATATTTACCAGTTTAAGATAGATGATACCCTCTTAACAAGAGTTGTATTATATTTCTTATATTTTTACCTCACATTATTATTTTTATTTCAAAAATAAATTCTTCCCGATCATATTGATCACATATAAGATGAAAGGATAGTCAATATTGGGAATATGAAACCAGTTCGAAGGAGAGAGATTGCTTTTTTATAAGGATGAGTCAAAGCCGTTTTGAGCATCGATGTAGCAATAACTTCCTTAAAAATAAAAATCACTGCATGGGTGGATATACAAGGTTAGTTTTTCTTGCCTGTAGCAAGGAGGCTGATAATAAGACGGGAATAGAAGTGGACGGGTTTATAAAAGTTGCAGTTTCTAGATATTAGAGCATCTAGACATAGAAATGGTGCTAGCAAACAAACATTAATTACTGGGTCAGCTGTCATTGTTTTTACTAATAGGTTAATGTGTTGAATAGTGCATGTTCTGGAGCATAACATATGCAATTTTTAAGTTTCAAAAATGTCGGAGAAGCATTTTACAGCACTTGGAAGTCAGCA